>NDGN011375478.1:0-12519 GCA_002564285.1 Tympanoctomys barrerae
TTGTCATTTAAATATTGTAGGTGTGTGAATTCAGCAAAATATTCCAATATAGTCCAGAAGTCCGTAATAGTAGTGGGTTTTCCGTATGTGCCAGTCTGTCTTTTGGAGTCTGTTCACATTGGACCCATTACTAACAGTACTGATTTATTCCCACCTTGGATTATTTTCCCTTTGCTGACTACTCCCCAGCTCTTTAGCTCAGCTGCTCACCCTGCCTGATATATTCATTCTATTAAATTTTTTTGGTGTTGTTTGCTTCTTTACATCTTTCTAAGATATACTTGCAAATTTTTTGGTGTACTTGTTTGGTGTTCATGAATTTCTTCAGGGGGTCTTTGTTATGGAAATTTCTTTTTTCTTCTTTTTTTTTAAGACAGGATCTTGCTATCAGTTCGGGTTGGCCTTGTGCTCACTTTTATAGCCCCTAGGCTGGTGTCAAACTCAGTCCTGCCTTAGCCTCCCCAGTGCTGGGATTACAGGGGTGTGCTACTACACCTGATTCCAGGCCAGCCAGCCCGGCACACAGGGCCAGGGATCTTGGGACCTTGGGACCTTGTCCTTGCCAGTTAGTTGTGTATGCCTCTGAGCTATTTTCCCAGCACCTTCTTCATCAATTTCAAAGAAAGTTTTTCAGGATATGTCTTTTAAGGTTTGAAACATTTCACTCCAAGCACACCTGGCCTTATGGTTTGTATTGAGATGTCTGCTGTAATTCTAAAGGGTTTTTCCATGTAAGAGATTCATTGCTGTTCTCTTAACAGCTGTTAAGATTCTGTCCCTGTGTTACTTCTCGTATTTTGATTATGATGTGATGTGGAGAGGTTCTCTTTCGATAATGGCTATTTGAGGTTCTGTTTGCCTTAGCTGTATATTTACTTCTTTCACAATGTTTGCAGTTTTCTGCTGTTATTTTTGTGAATGGATATTCTATGCCTTTTTCTGTCTTTTGATTTTCATTTATTCCAGTTAAGCTTATGTTAGTCTGTGTGTCCTGTACTAGTTGTTGAAGCCACTTTCAATGGCTCTTGTTTTTAATATTCTCTGAGTAAATGGTCCTTACCATTTGTTGTAATGGTATTTCTGAGTTGATTTACTCTCTTTGTTTCTTTTGCCATATTGGGCATTGAATGCAGGCCCTCTGCACTGAAATACATCCCCAGCCCTTTTTATATTTTGAGAGACAGGGTCTCACCAAGTTACTAAATCATCCATGCTGGGCGTGAACTCATGTCCATCCTGCCTTGACCTCCTTAGTACCTAGGATACGGCTGTGCATCGTCACTCCCAGTTTCCAATTAAAATTTTAAAAATTCTTATCCTATATTTTCAGAAATAAATAATAAAAATCAGAATGATGGTAGTCTGTGGCAGAGTAGAGATTTAGGGTCACAGTGGAAATTTCTGGAGTAATAAGAATGTTTTATAATACGAGAAAGTTGTTTACCTGGGTCTGTTTTTTTCAAAAACTCATTGAATCATGTTTAAAAATCTTACCAACACTCTAAATTTTGTCTCAGTTTTTAAAAAAGAAATGTAGATAGATCTTCAAGATATTTAAAATGTAAGCTGTGGAATAAGACATATGATATGCTACCATTTACTTTCTTTAAAAAGGGAGAGAAGGAGGCACGCTGGCATGGCTGGCTGGGAGATGCCTGGGCAGAGTTACGTATTTCTGTAACTCCACACATGTGCAGATGTATCGTGGGTCCTGGACTTGGCCGCTCCATTGCAATTCTTCCTCAAATGCCACTCTCATATGCTCTTATGATTTCTTTCTGGGATGAAAAATTTTCTATTATAACATTATTAGCATAAATGTCATTTTTGATGCGATCATTATACTTACTAATATTCTCCAGTGAAGAAAGGTATTCAATTTCTAAAAAATTTTAACAAAAAACAGTAACATTTATAGAGAGATCTGGAAACTAGCATGTGGAGCTGTCACTGACCTAGAAGCAGTGAGCGATCCCCGAGGTCTTGCTCCAGCTCTGCTGCTGGACTCACATTGTACCTTTCTTGGTTCCTTGTTGATGGATGAGCGGTTTAGGCCTGTGACTCAGGGTCTTGCAGGCCCGAGGTCTGCAAGGCCCTTTTCCTTTGTGCAGGACTAACGTGGGACAGGGCACTCAGCCTGCACATCACATGGGAAGTAAGATCTCATGCTTTTTATGTTTTCCAACAGGTGACAACCAAAGCCAAGCAATTGAAAGATTCTGTTACCTACTCCCCAGGTGAGTCAGCACCCATTACTCTAAAGTGGTATCTTCCACATAAACCCCTTTGTATATTAACTTCTTAAAATACAAGGGTGTGATCTTTTTATTCAATGAACTCTACTGGTCCTTTTAAAAGGAGTTGAATTCCAGGCCCCGGGCAAATCAGCTTAGTCAGCCCCACACAGACAGTTGGCATTGAGAGATACATTTAGTAAATTTAAAGAACCCTGCAGTTCTTCTCTAGTATTTGCTGGAAGGGACATGCAAGAGAACACCCATCTCAAGGGCAGGAAATATAGCTCAGTGGTACAGTGCCTGCCTGGCAAGCCCAAGCTCATGAGTTCGATTCATAGTACAAAAAAAAGAACACCAATCTGCACATCACACAAGTGCTCTGCTGCTTCCCCATTCTGCTCATTGTAGTCAGACACCAAGCCACCCTCATGACAGGTGAGCAGCCTACCTGAGAATTTGTTTCTCAAAACTGAGAGTCTCAGCCAGGTGTGATAGGTCATAGCTGTAATCCCAGCACTTGGAAGGCTGAATCAGATGGATGGCAGGGAATTTGAGGCCAGCCTGGGCTAGCCTGAGCTGCACAGTGAGACCTTGTCTCTGAATGCAAAAAAAAACCAAAAAAACAAACAAACAAAAAAAAAACAGACACTACAGGCTACAAGTTGCTCTAAGTAGGATTTTTTTTACCTGCAAGTCCTTCCAAGAAAATCATGTTGCAAACACAAACGTGTCAACATTGTCTCTTTAGTTTGCAAAAGCAACTGAGTGGCTTAGGGAAGATTCCTGTAAAAAATCTGAGTATTATGGACAGCAAAATGAACACTGAAGTCCTGGGAAAAGGGCCCCATTGTGCTCCACTGCACACTCTGTGCTACATTCCCAGCTCTTTCTTTTTTTACTATGTATTTTAGTACAGTGTCTCACCACACAGCTCATACTCATAGTGATCCACCTATTTACAGCCTCCCAAAAACTGGGATTTAGCGCACCACCACGCCCCTCCGGGGGCAGGCCCTCATGGCTTAGTGCAGGGGATTGAACCCTGGTCCATGCGCTCTGCTTATGCAGGTGCTTTAGTCCACTGAACTATCTGGCCAGCCCTGTTTTCATTTTTTGAGAAAGTGCTGCTAGATTGATCTTTCTTTCTACATTTCATTCAAATTGATTAGCATTAAACTCATTTTAAAACAAATTGTTCAGTGGCAAAGTAAGTGATTAATAGCATTAAAGTTTTGTTTTGTTTTTAAGTGATCTTGCTAAGTCAGAGTCAGTTTCCCAGACTGTTTTTAAATAGACCATGCCCTGCCTTTGCCTCCCACCATGCTGGAGTGCCACAGAACAGCTCGCTAGCCCAGGAGTAGCCAGTTCTGCACCAAGGACCGAGCTACGTGCACTTGTTACTGCATCTTTGCCAGTACCAGACATTGTTATTCTTTTTTTTTTTAATTATTTTTAATTTTTTTTCAGACGTTTTTATTTCCTCTTTTAAAAAATTAGTTTCCTACTTTCTAATCTGCCAGTTGAATGATTGGAAGGAGGACCTTTGTTGCACTTTGCACGTTGCTAACATTTTTAAACAATTTGTATTTCTTTGTGAGGTAAAGGTTTTAACTTTAACAAAGCAGTTTCTGCTCAGTTTAGTGTGCCTCTCAGCGCTGGGCCCCGCCCCGCCTTCCTGGGTCAGCCACGGCCTCAGCACGGACGTCCCCACGCCCGAGTCCCGGGCTGACCCTCCTAACAGGTGTCCTTCGATCTCAGGGACTCTGGGTCATCGAGGCTGTAAGGAGCAGATGGGCGGGCGGTGTGGGTCCTCTGCCCTCTGCTTCCTCCCCGCCTCTCCTGGGAAGTTGGGAGAGGGGCGCGCGGGAGCAGCCTCGCCCGGGCCCGCATCTCCCTGTGCTGTGTCCTCTCCTAGGGATGGTCAGGCTCTCGGAACTCAGGTCCTCGGCCCAGAGCCCCCGGCCCACGAAGGCGTCCGTGGTCCTGCCCGACGACATCATCACCCAGCGGGAGGAGGACGCCGAGGCCCCCGAGGCTCGGGCGCGGCGGCGGCGACTGGAGGAGAAGGCGCGCGGTCGGAGGCAGAGGGACTTCGAGGAAGCTGCGGCGGTGCAGGCGGAGTCCAGCGACGAGGACGGCGATGAGCAGCGGCGGGAGCAGCAGTGGACGCAAGGCCAGCAGCGGCTCCTGGAGCTGGCGCTGCAGCAGTACCCGCGCGGCGCAGCCGACCGCTGGGACCAGATCGCTCGCTGCGTCCCCGCCAAGAGCAAGGTGGGTGCGGCTGTGGCCCAGCTCCTGCCCCTCTGCACTAGCTCAGGTTATTGCCCGCCTCCTCGGGGCTCCTGGGGCGGGCCAGCGTGGGCCGGGCTTCACTGAGAGTCCGCACACAGGGAGGGAGGGACACATGAGCTCGCTGTGCGGACCAGGCTGGCCTTGAATTCTCCAGCCTCACACTCCTGAGTGCTGGGATGATAGGCGCGTGTGCCACACGTTCATAAACCGTCCTGCACCTGAGGCGGGATCATCAGAGGGGAGGAGTGGCCATGGCAGCACTGAGCCCCAAGAGGCCACAGCAGATTTGTGACCAGAGGGGCTGGGTAGGACCGCGGATGCCACCAAGATCTGGTGCCTGGCAAGTGAGAGGCCCTGGGTTCGATTTCTAGTACAAAAAACTGGGCAGAGGGGACAAAGGGCAGGCTTCGGGCCTGTAACCTGGGCTGTGACTGGCCCAGCCACCATCTGAAGCACAGCCAGATACTTCTCGCGCGAGGAGCTGTGGGCTGCGGGGATCAGCTGCAGCCTCCCTGGACCCCTCGTCCTGGGCATCCGAGGCCCTGATCCCTGTAGCTCGTCTGCATCGGGAACCTAGCTTGTGGCCCTGCGGCCCAGAGCGCGCAGCTCTGGTTCCCTGCCGGCCCCTTGGAAAGGATGAGCATCTGAGGAGAACAAGCTGTTGCGTGGAGTGGCTGGGGCGGGGCTGTGGCACTCTAGAACTCGTGGTCCAGGCGAGGCTGGTGCCTTCCTGTTTCACCGGCCCAGGACTCCTGCCCCCCTGCTGTTCCCTGAGCTTCAGCTCCAGGCCGGAGCACCACCGCAGGCTTGTCATCTAGCCGGCCTTCAAGGGCAAGGGGCCCCCAGCACCCGCTCACCGCCTCCCTTCTTCCACAGGAGGACTGCATCGCCAGGTACCGGCTGCTGGTGGAGCTGGTTCAGAAGAAGAAACAAGCGAAAAACTGAGCCCACCGAGGATGACATCCGCCTTTGTTTTCCATAAGGAATATTTGAAAATTTATGCAGAAACTTGCATTTTGTACCTCAGTATTTCTATACGTCATGTGCCTTAGTAAAGAAATAAATAAGAGAGGTGTGCGCTGCTGTTAGAGTCGATCCTGTGTTGGAGAGAAGGGCTGGCAACGCGGTTAATTTTCTTTCTCCTCACTCCAAAGGTTTTTTGGGGGAGTGTCATACAATGCCTTACAGCCACCAGGAAGAGGTCAGTAATGGGACAAGAACCCAACCCTCACTCTCTGCTTAGAGACAGCTGGGCTTGGCGTTTCACTCTAAGTTCTCAAAAGGCCTGAAACCACTAGTGGTCCTGAAAGGAACACCGGCTGAGCAGGGATCGACACAGTTTGGGGACCTTGGGCTGGAGGTGGCCTCATAGGACCTAGTAGCCTCAGGGACTTGGAGGACAGATGCCAGGTGTCCTCCCACCCCATCCAGAGCTCAGGGACATTTCCTGGAGCCTCCATCCCTTAGCAACCATTCCTGGCTGCTGTTTTTGTTTTGAGACAAAAATTTAAAAGCTGTAGTCCAGGCTGGCCTGCTAGCCTAGGCAGACTGGGCAGCCTCTGGGAAAAGCTCCCAGAAGAGCTGGGATATCAGGAAGCTGGATGCAGCCTGAAGGGCACCTTGGGGACAGTCTGCAGGCAGGAGGGCAGCCCCTTCACCTGGCCCTGGGCAGGTGTGGCTGCACAGAGCGGGGCAGCTCGGCTTGAGAATCCTCCAGGGCTGCCAGGACTGGAGTGAATCACAGAAATCCAGGACAGGCGCAGAAAAACAGCACAGTTCCTACAAGTAGGGCCAGTCGGGAAGTGCGATCTTCAGTTTTAGTGTGAGACGAAGCTGGTTTCTAATAGCACAGGGTCCGTTGCTCTGCCCTCAGTCTGAGGCTCAGGGAACACAGGAGCTCACCGCCATTGCCTTCATGCTCACTCTGTAGAGCTGTCTTTTTCCTGCCTTTAGTAAATACAAGACCTTGCCACTTTTTTTTTTTTCACATTTTATCCAATTCCTTGTTCAGTACTCTAAGAATCTAGATGAATCTCTGAAAAGTGCCCGTGGCATCCCAGCACTCAAGTAATAGAAGTGCTATTGGGACCCTGATGTCCTCTCTTCTCTAGAAGGGGCAGCCTTGAGGGTGAGGGGTTCCACCTCCCAAGTTGGGACATAAAGCCTGCCCCAACCTGAAACAACTTAAAAAATTTAGCTTCAGTGCCAGACTTGTGACACACATCTGGTGTCCAAACACTCAGGAGGCTAAGGCAGGAGGATCACTGTGAGTTTGAAGCCAGCCTGGGGCTCCATAGTGAGACCCTGTCTCAGTAAATAAGGAAAGGAAGAGCTGTCTGGGAAAGGCCAGGGTTGAATTTCCAGTGGGGAAAGGGAGAGTGAGTTTGTGCAGCAAACCCAGTGTGCCCGCTCCCAGGTGTTCAGAGCTGGGGCCTTTGAGGTGTGGCTCAGTGGCTGAGGAGACCTTGCCTGCAGCAGTCTGGTGTAGCTGCTCCATCCCCAGTGGGGCCCTTAACACAGCTGTTGCCCCTACCCTGAGGGCAGAGGCCATGGCCCCTCCCTCCCAACCCCATGGTCCCTCAGGTCCCTTCCCTGTGAGTCCTGCCTGCTCTGGCCCTCGGGTCCACCTTCTCCCACTCCCACCCCATCTGAAGCTCCTGTTTTGCACCCATCCACTGTCCCCTGGGGACCTGCTTAACTGCAGGCTGAGACAGGCCAACCTGGGGTACATGGTGAGCTCAAGGCCAGCCTGCACCTAAAAACACCCTCTCACCAAATTAAGTAACTCGGGCACAGACTTCCTAGGACCCTGCAGCGGGTCGCCTCTAGTGAACTGGGACTAAGCTCCTGGGCAGATTCTTCCCTAAACTTTCCACTCTGAAGGTCGCCTGCTCTTTCTGCCAGTCTGTCTCTAAGGGTCCCTGCTTCCCCAATCTCCCACCCAGTCTCCTGTCTTCTGTGTTGTAAGGCCCTGGCCAGAGTTGGGGGGTGACAGTAGCAGTGTAGCCTTTCTCAATATCAGTGCAGGGCCGAGGGTATCTCTGTTCCACTCAAAGCTACACAGGTCACACAGGGACAGCTCCAATCCATCGTGTCCAGCCTTGCAGGGGCCTTGGGACCTCGCCTGTCCCTGCCATGCTGGGCACTGATGGCACCGCTGCACCCTGCCCACCATCCCGCCAGCCCTGGCACACCAAGCTATGCCCCCCAGTCCTGGATCTGGGTGTCTGTCCCTGCCACCAGCCTGCCTCCTCTAGTAAAGGTACAAGACTATGATCCTGAGCCACGGAGGGGCCTGCACACTCAGGCAGCTGCACATCTGGTCCACAGAACAGCTACGGCCAGCACATCCTTCCTAGTGTATCTTTTAACTACACAAGACTGAGAGAATGTTTAAAACTTAAAATAGGACTTTTGTTTTCTGTCCTGAGGCAGGCTTTTTCTGTGTAGCTCAGGCTGGCCTCACATGCACAGTGATCCTGGGATGACAAGCATGCACCACCAGGCCAGGCTCCACGATGTATATATTTTAATACAACGAGGGCTGGCAGTGTGATGGGATTTTCGTCCCTGCCCGTGCTTGTCCTGTACCAGCCAAGCCAGCTGCCATGACTGAGCTGTGTATGTCGCCACCCTTGGTCTTAAAAATGTGGTGGTAGGGACTTCTGCCATCTAAGAAATGTCAAAGCTAACACCAGACAGGTTAGGAGGACCCTGCTGTGGAGAGGGGTCCAGACTTGGAAACTACAGTCTCGTGACTCGGGCTGCAGACTCCAAAGCAGCAGGAGAAACAGGAAAAGGAGAAGCTGCAACCCTACCTCAGGGGAGGGAGTCTCCTTCAGAGTGGCCCGCCCCAGCTGTGAACAGACCCAGAGACACCACACTGCGAGGAACCCCAGTGCAGAGTTGTCATAAAGACACTTCCTTTGTTGCCAGTAACCAAGTTGAGAACAGTTAACAACTGTCCCTATGCTCACCAGTAAGAAACTCACCCAGAGGATTTCCTGGGCTAGATAGAGGTGGCAGAGCATTCGCCCAGCCTGCCCAAGGGGCCTGGGTTCCCCGCCCTGCAAAGAGGGATTTCCAAATGTTTGTGAAGGCTCACAGCCAGTTCACTCTGAAAGGCCTAATCTATACAAGATGACAGTGGTGTCAGCCAGGCCTGGTACCACCCTTGGGAGGCTGGGACAAGAGAAAGGCCGCGAGTACAAGGCCAGCCTGGACTGCACAGTGAGACTGTTTCAAAAAAATGACAAAATGATGTCAAAGTGTGCTTCACTTTTAGGAAGTAAAAGTGAGATGGGTGAGAGGGAAGGAAAACATTGGTCTCGTTGCCTCTTCTGTGAAAAGGTCGCTCTTCCCGTTCACAAGTGAAGCTGCATGTATCCTCAAGGCACCCTGGCCTTGCAGCTCCCAGCCCCTCCTGCCATGGAGGTGCCCTCCTCCTAGAAGGTGCATGTCCAGGCCACACATCCCCAGGCTAACACAAAGGTACCTGCCTGGGCCAGCGCAATGACAAGCAACCCCACATGCGGAGTGAGCATGTGCCACCCTCTGAAGGGCTGGGGAGACCTAGCACTCACACGAGGCCCAAGTGCACGGTGCTACGAGTGTCCTCCGACACACGGGTGTCAGCCTCAGGGACAGGACTTTCTAGATGAGTCCCTGCCTGTGCAGGACAAAGCTCTGGCACTGGACCTCACTCCATACTATGTCCAGAGCACTGCAGTAACTCCTGTGCCTCAGAGGCCCAGAAGCCCTGGGACCAGAGGACTAGCTCTAGGTCAAGTCTAAACACACAAGGCTGATCAGAAATGACCAGGGTTTCATTTTCAAACCTCTCCATTGCAGACAGCACATTGGTCCTCTGCACCCATCCTCTGAGCACACAGTCCCACATCCTGACGCCACTGGTAGTGGCTCCCTTTCGTGGTCACAGGAACTTGGGAGGGCCAGAGTCATGGGTTGCCAGAGCCAGCCAGATAGGTAAGGACACCCTGATGTCTGGAGGAGCCCATCTTTCCCCTGACGGCGTTCACCTCTCCACACCTTCAAGACATTGATGAAAGGAGAACCTGGGAACTGCTGTGGAGGTGTATCCACAGCAAGGGGGACTTTGGCTGTAAATGTTAAAAACCGAAACATTCACTGTAGCTTGATCACAGCTCATATAGAGAGGAATTTAGTCTTTCCCAGGTATAACTGCTACCTTATTAACGTGCTTTAACTAATGATCTCTGCTTAACAGCTTGTATCAAGATGAGCTCTAACGCCTTACAGTCACCGCTGATGCTTGAGAAGCAGCTGACTCTGATGTGTGACCACTAAATTAGTGCCCTTCCTGGGGTGGCACAGTTCTGGGTGTGGATAATGGGAAGGTCCACGCTGGGCTGGGCAGAGTGTCACCTGTCCTGAGGGCATGTGGCCTGGATACAACATAGGGGACCAAAAGGGGGCAGGCGCTGTGGGCCTTGGCCACTTGCTGCTTTCTGTCTGTCCTACTCTGCCTTGAGCTGCTGCTCTCTACCATGTGCCAACCTGCCTTGAGCCAGCTGAGTATGGAACTGAAACCTTCATGAACTGTGGGCGAAGTAAACCTTTCCTTCCTTAACTTTGAGTGTCGGATAATTTGTCTCAGCAATTAAAAGTGAAGACACCCCACCTGAGGTCATTTCTGCACTTACTACACAGAACTTGGCCTCTTTCTTCTTTCACTGCTGAACCGCCAGCACTCCTGGCCAGGGCTCCAGGTTGGCACCTCCTCCCAGCGGATGCCATGGCACTGCTGGTGCCCATGGACACCACAGGTGCCATGCAGGCCTGGCCCGCAGGCCAGAACACCCCCAGCAGGGCTCAGGACCCCAAGTAGAATAGCACCGAGTTATAAACATCATTAAAGTTTATTAACAAAACTTTGTACATTTTAATACATGTGGAATTTTACATCTAGGCAAAATAACAACACATTCAAAATTTACCCTTTATACAAATTGTTACAGAATAACCAGTGGGTTAAATAAGTAAAATAAACCACACTGATTTTTTAAATTATCTACAAAAGGTTTGACTTTCTTTAAAATTCCCCTGAACATATAAAAATAAATTAATTTTACTTTTCAATTAAATCTACCAATTAGAAATATTACAAATCAAAATATCAATGTTATGAACTTTTCACAATAGAAAACAGATTCACAAAACCTTATTTACAGAAATGAGGTAAGAACTGTGCAATGTTTAACCAAGAGACATATTGCAGAATTAGCATGTTCTTCCAGCTAAGTACACAGTGGAGGTCTTATCACAGCTGGGCTTCCCACTAGTAACCCGGCCTTTCAGAACTGAGCTGCCAATGCAGCAGAGTAGGACTCCCTGGTGGCCAGCCTTCCCCCTGTGGAGGGGCCACGGCCAGCAGGTCTCAACAGTTAGTAATGGGAAGTTGCTTAAGTAAAACAAATGCATATTCTCACCAAACCCCCTCAATCTGTTTTGTGACTATTAGTGGATAAACTCCTAGGTGAAACAGTACTGCTTGAGCCGTGGGCAGAACACACAATCACAAGGCAGGCAGGGCCTGGGCAGTGCGTCGAGGCCACGCCTCACGCCAGCCTTCTGCTTTGAACTGACCTGGCTCCCAGCAGCCTCAGAACTTGTTTAACTCAAAGTGTCCCTACACGAGCAGGTCTTGACATTAAAGAAGCACTTAGCAAAAGAAAAGGACCTTTAGCAAAACCACATGTTACATCCTAATCCAATTACCCAAACTGGCTGAGATTCATCAAAAAGGAAGAATTTCCAACAAGGTTTTGCAGAGTCCAGGTGGACGGTGTGGTACAGCTGACTGTGTTTAATGACTAGAACTCTAGAGGTAGAAGCCGAGTGCCTTGACATTTCAGAACTGACTCACAGAGCAGTAACTGTAACCCCAAGAAGTGATGGCATTTCATACTCTAACTTGTACAGTAAAACCAAGTAGTCTGTAAGTAGAACAAGTCTTTATGGTTTTGCTATTCGCATCTCCATTTATAACAACCAGTTGTGACCAACTATATTCAGTTTTTCTTGGGTTCATAAACTAATTGCATGTAAGTTATTTCATTGACAAAAGTTAGCTATTACATTTTCTTTCAAAGTTCAAAACCTTTGGATGGGGCAGGGGGGTACAGGATTTCCATTTCAGTGCAACAAAGCAACAAAATCAGTGGGCATCTTACAAGAGTGCCCTTGCTTGTCCTCTGTCCTGTGGCCTTTGTCGCTGGGTCACAGTTGTTCTCGGTGACTGCAGCGGCAGCCACGCAGGGCCGACCACAGCAGAGGCCATCTTGGGTGTTTTTCAAGGGTCAACTTTTCTCCTGAGCTACAGGCCCAGTTTTATCACTAATTCTCTGCAGTAAAAGAAACAAAAACCAGAAGCATTATTAGCTAAATGGATTCTGGCCAATGCTTGGGATAATACCCTCTTTAACCACAACTGGAACACATCAAATATGATAGATGGCTACACCTTTTTTCGCATTAAGTTAGCCTGGCTGTTTTTCAGGCTAATTGAAGAGACATGGATTTACTGGTAAATACTTTTAAAATACTGAATTAAACACTACCAAGGACAAAAGAGGCAGGGTGCTTACTCTCTTGAGTCAGAAAATGCCTCACCTTCCTGGCTGCTGTCCCAGACACTGTAATGGGGATCATGGATCATGAAGCATTTATCGACTAAGAGAGTCACTTGGCCCTCACCCCACAATGCTGCCATCCTTGAGCTGTGGCTTATTCCATCCTGCTTCTGCTTCTCTTACACAGTAGGCTCCCACCTCTTACCTTGGAGACCCAATCGTGCACACACCACGTCCAATGAGGGACTCAGTACCACTTCCAGCCCTAATCTCTTGTATCAAGAATATCTTATAAGGGCTGGGGAGATAGCTCAGTAGAATAAGCGCCTGCCTGGCAAGCAAAGGGTCCTGAGTTCAATCCCCAGTGTCGCAAAAAA
>NDGN011375481.1:790-12281 GCA_002564285.1 Tympanoctomys barrerae
AAACAAGAAAGAAAGAAAAAGAAACTTTTAGAAACGAGGTGTGGTGGTGCATCTCAGCCCTTGGAAGGCTGAGGTAGGAGGTATCACCAGGAGTTCAAGGACATCCTGGGCTACATAGGGAGATCCTATCTCAAAAAAAACCAAAAGCAAAACCACAAACAAACAAACACAGAAAACCCACAGATAACATCATACATAATAATGAAACTAGAATGTTTATACTGCTAGAACAAGTAGCAACTCAAGGATAACTCCTGTGAAATACTTCTATTTCTAGTTTGCAGAGAGTGTTTTTTAGTTCAATTGTTTTAACAATAATGTTATAGATAATAATACTAGTAAGTCTTTTTAGTTGCTGAAAAAGTTTTTATCTCAAATTTAAGCCTAAAGTAGATTCTCTGAGAAGCATAATTTTAAAAAAGATATTGCTAATATGTTCAGAATTATGTCTTCCCCAAATTCATATTATGAGGCCTTAATCCCCACAGCTGGTGTTATTTGGATAATAATTTTTTTTGGTCTTTGTTCCCTGGGGGGCAGGCTGGTGTGGCATGTGGTGCCAGGAAGATCAAACTGTGGTCTCTGAGTGCTTGCCTAAGCTTGCCTAAGCAGGTACTTTAGACTGCTGAGCTATCTCAATGGCCATAAGGTTTAGATAATTATTTATTTGCTTATTCATTTTTTGAATTGGTGTTATATGGAAATGAGACGTTTGGGGAGGTAGATGAGGTTGTGAGTGAGGATGAGTCCTCATGGTGTGATTAGTGCCTTTATAAGATGAGGAAGAGATCCCTTTTTGTGTATCTTTTTCTCTACCCTTTAACACAAAATAAAGAAAGGCACTGTGAGTACAAAGTGAGAAGGTGGCTGTGTGCAAGCCAGGAAATACTATTGTCACCTAAATCTTCAGATACCAGCCTCCAGAAATTTGAGGATATTTCTGTTGTGTAAGCTACTCTGCCTGTGGTATTTTGTTGGAGCAGCCTGAATCAACTGAAACAGAATTTAGTACCTAGAAGTGGAGTGCTGCTGTAATAAATACTGTGCCCAGAAGTGTGAGGTGGCTTTGAGCTAGACACTGAATAGAGGGTAGAATAATTTTGAGGTGTGTGGTGGAAAATCTGATACTGTTATTAAGGGACTGTTAAACATGATTCTGCTGAGGGCTTATAAGTAAAAGAGAAAGGCTGAGGAGATAGCTCAACAGTCTAAGCACCTACCTGGCGAGTGCAAGGACCCAGGTGTGGCACTGGGGAGGCTGAGACAGGAGGAGCACTGTGAGTCTGAGCTGTGTAGCGAGACCCTGTACCAGATAAATCAATAAATAAAAACATAAAAAGTAAAAGAGGAGAGCCATAAAGATTGCTTCCATTTTTGTAAGAGAATATATAAATTTTTGTATATAGTATTAGAAATATAAATGTTAAAGTAGATTGTTTTGAGGCTACAGATATGAATATTGGTATTGGAAAAGGTAAGAAAAAGTCTGTCTTTATTAAAACAGTGACAAAGAACTTGGCTGGTTTTCATGTTCTAGTGTTCTGTGGAAAGTAAAATTTTAAACTGTCAAGTTGGATATTTAGTTGGGATTCCTGAGCAAAGTTTTGAAATAGTAGTCTTGTTCCTCCTCGCTTCTCATAGGAAATAAAATATGTGTGGAAAGACAGCAGTGAATTGAAGAAGCAATTGTTAAGCAAAAGGAACCAGAATTTAAAGATTTAGAAAAATCTCATCCTGTCCATATTTCAGAAATGAGAAAATATGTTTGATAGGGAGATTAGTGTGGATGTCACCCATAGACCTGGTTAGTCACCTCAGTAGGACACAGCTGGTATGAGTTGAAGAGGACAAGAGGAAAGCTGTTGAACTTCTGAGATCTGTAAGACAGAGCAGTTAGCTATTTGGCTGTAAGCTTGTGCTATTCCTCAAAACTGAAGGATGCAGAGATCCTCAGGGCCCCTGCTCTAGTTGCTGCAGGATGGTTGAAGCCATGGGATCAAGGATGCATGGGGCCTTGAGGGTGCAGTTCCCTACAGCTTACAACTTGTGTGGTTTCATATGCTATGACTGGGGAGGAATTTCACTTGGAATTTTGTTCCAGTTTCATCTTTTTCGTATTGGATAAGATTGAACTTAAGACTTCATAGTTTTTGCTGGTCTAAGTTAACACTCCAAGGGATTTGGGATGGAATGCTTTTTTTTTTTTTCATGTGAAAAGCATATGAGTAGTGGGAGGGCAGAGTTAAATGCTAATGGACCCAAGGTGATGGTATTTGGATACAGAACTTTTGAGAGGTGGCTGAAGTATAGATAAGTTCTGAGAATGCGGACCTCATGATGGTACTGTGCTTATCAGATGGGAAACAGGCAGATCTTTGAATCTTTGTATCACACACTTGAGGAGAAGCCTTATGGGTATATGAAAGGGCAGCTATCTACTTACAAACTAGGATGTGAGTCCTAGGTAGACATCATGTCTTCTGATGCCTGGGTCTTGGAACTTCCCATCCTTGAACTGTGGAAAAAAAATTATTTAAGCCACTCACTCTGTGGTGTTGTGTTAGATTCAAAGTGAGACAATTGAAATACTGTTTTCCATACAATGCTTTTGTTGGGTTAAAGATTAAACATGTGAATCTGGAGTTTCTGATAGTCATTTCTTAAACTTTTCTGTCATTTTTGCTCGTAGATGTTCAGCCTGTTGCTTATGAAGAGCCCAAACATTGGTGTTCAATTGTCTACTATGAATTAAATAACCGTGTTGGGGAAGCTTTTCATGCATCATCTACTAGTGTGTTAGTGGATGGATTCACAGACCCTTCAAATAACAAAAGCAGATTCTGCTTGGGATTATTGTCAAATGTTAATCGTAATTCAACGATTGAAAACACTAGACGACATATTGGAAAAGGTAATCTTGCATTTTTCTACCTTCAGTTGAATTCGTTTGTTTTACTGTTGGAGTACCAGGTATTGTGTGAGGGTGCTAGAAGCATACGAAGTATGTAAAGGCATGACCACTGCCTCAAGTTGTGGATATTGAAGAATTAGTTAATAAAATGAAGACATGATGAGTTCCCTTATCTTGCTTAGTGTTTCTGTGTACCACTGAAGATCTGAAATCATATTTCTTTGGATTTTCACTGGTATATTGACTAGAATATTAAGCTGAACAAGAATTTTCCCTATTTACAACTATTGCTCCTAAACTATACAAGTTCCTAAACTACACAAGTATTTATTGAACACATGAATGCTGATGAAAGATTAGAATTTAATAATTATGGTATTTAGAGTATCTTTAATTGAAATGCTCCATAATAATGTTAACTGATGATCTGTAATCATCTGGAGAGTACCAGAGCGTTGGAGTGAGAACTAGGAAACCCAGCATGAATTACAAAAATCTTTAGTAGATTCATACCCCACTCCACTTCCCCCACCAGTTTTAAAATTCAGGTAACACGGTTCTATTTATAATTCATCCTGCAATGTAGTTACAACAACACACAAGGCAACTTTTGTAGGTCAGTGAAGTGCCAAAATCTTATGTATCTAGTGGTCAAGAAAGCAACCTATCCTAGGCAGAATAAATGTATTCCATGTTTCTTGAGACACCTTGTTTTTACACCTTGCTGCTTTTTGTTTCTTTGACTTAAAAAATAAATAGGAACAATAGCTGGGGGAGGGGGATGAAACAAAGCAAAAACTAAAATTTTAACAGTAGGAAGATATAATCATAATGAGATTTTTTAAGGAAGAATATAGTATGGCCAAAAGTGTGTTGAAGCCAACTTGCAGTGGTTTACGTCTGCAATCCTAGAACTCTGGGAAACTGAGGTAAGAGAATCATAGGTTTGAGTCCAGTCCAAGCAACTAAATGATTTATCAAGGCCCTGTCCCAAAATAAAAAGGGCCAAGCTGAACAAGAATTTTCCCTATTCACAACTATTGCTCATAAACTGTACAACAGGTTCCTGAGCTACACAAGTATTTATTGAACACATGAATGCTGGTGAAAGATTAGAATTTAATAATTATGGTATTTATAGAGTATCTTTATACTCTATAAATAGATATAGTAGTTGGAAGGCTGTATGTTCAATCCTGAGTATTATAGGGGAGAAAAAGAACATGAAAACAATAATTTCCATTCTCTTTTGACTACATTACCAACTTACCATGATATTTTTGGGACTCGAATGCAAGACCTTGTGCTTGCCAGGTAGGCACTTGTGCTGTTAAGCTTTTATCACTGGCTGAAGTACTTTACTTGTATGCATTAGTCCCCCTTCCCTATGACAGTAAAATACTTTCAGGGAAATCTAGTTGGTAAATTTTAAAATTATATAATCAGTTTTCTCTTTTACCAGTATATCATTCTAGGATCCTTTTGTTCATGGGCCATTTTTATTTGCTCAGAAGCAAAATACATTTTAAAAAATCTTTTATTTATTTATTTGGTACAGGGTCTTACTATTCAGGGTCTGACTTGTAGTGATCCTCCTGTCTCAGCCTCCCCAGCGCTGAGATTACAGACATGTGCCACCATTCCTGGTTTCAGTGGCCAGCAAAGTATGCCCAGGGTTCTGGAGCCAGCACAGCATGCGGTACTGGGGATTGAACCCCGGGTCCTTGTATTTGCCAGGCAGGCACTTAGACTGCTGTGCTATCTTCCCAGTCCACAAAATGCATTTTTAAATAATCACAGCTTGATACATTTCCGTGACTTGCATAAGCACTGCAGTATATTATATACAGAGATGGTGCTGAAAAGGAGTGTTTGAGAAGTTACCCATCAACAGACAACAAAAATTATGTATGTGCATTTAGAATTGTACACAATATTTAAGGTATACGAACAATGGCAGATTTATGTTTTGGCACATAGTAAACTCTCTAATACTGGTTAAGATGAAAGATGAAGTTTGTGTTGATTATGTGCTGCCATTTACATTTAAAAAAGAATACTCTCTTTACATAAAAGCACATAAAAATATCTCTGAGGAACATAGATGTATAATGAAGTATGTGTTAAAAAAAATTGAAAGGCTGTGCAGCAGATTGACAGCAGTTTGTGCCTTTGAGGGAGAAAAATTTGAAGTGTTGGAAGGAAGTGTTGGGAAAATACTAGGTGACTCTAGATTTAGTTATATAACTTGAGGGTTTTGTTTTGTTTTTGTTTTGAGATAGGATCTTGAAATATGTTGTTCAGACCAGCCTTGAATTCATTATGTAGCTCAAGCTGGCCTCAAATTCAAGGTGATCTTCCTTCCTCTGCCTCCCGACTGCCGGGCTTACATCTGCGTTCCACCACACCTGGCCATAATTTGAATTTTAGTATAGAAACTGTTTGCATGTATTATATATATTTTTTAAATGTCAAAACTTTTTTAAGCAAAGTAAATCTGTTATTTAACAGCTCTTCTTGTGCCCTGAAATTACATATATGCTTTAGGGAGAGGGTTTTTGCTTTTGTTTTACCTCTTTTTTTTTTTTTTTTAAACTGGTGTCTTTGTTGTTTTTAATAGTTACTAGCTCCAGGCACTCTTTGAAAGGACTCATGAAAAGGCAGTTTCAGGCCACTTTTTTAGTTACCTTATTCATAGAGATGATAAAATGATTGCTAAAAAAGAAAAAGCCCAAGTGGATAACATAATAAATAACCTGTTAACTTGAGGCTTATCTCTTAGTAGTTTGAAGACAGCTTTAGATTGAGGCAGACAATAATCTTTTGAATATCTTTAGTGACAGAAGGCCATCTAGTGGTAGCTTCTATCCAAAGACTTTTGGGAGTTTGCTGTGGATTTCTGGAAATGTTGGCTGCATCATTAACAACCTCTTGGGTGTCGTTGTCATTCTTTGTTAAGATGACTCTCCTGCTGCCCATCTTTTCAAGGTGTTCATCTGTACTATGTTGGCGGGGAGGTGTATGCAGAGTGTCTCAGTGACAGCAGCATATTTGTACAGAGTAGGAACTGCAATTTTCATCACGGCTTTCATCCCACCACTGTGTGTAAGATTCCCAGCAGCTGCAGCCTCAAAATTTTTAACAATCAGGAGTTTGCTCAGCTTCTAGCTCAGTCTGTCAACCATGGGTTTGAGGCAGTATATGAGCTCACCAAAATGTGCACCATCCGAATGAGTTTTGTCAAGGTGAGTGGCTGTGATGTGTAATGCAATTCAAGTCAGTGGAACTATGTATGTCTGTAGGTTATAGTGCAAAGTTTTGTTAAAATCAAACATGGTCATTACTTTTGACCTGATTTACTAGGTTTTAATTGTAACCACAGTAGGTCTAAGATTCTGTTTTGTAATCCATTCGTTATAAAATGCATGATTGATTTTGATTTTGATATTACTACTGAATAGTGGCTGAGTTAATGAAGAATTCTAGCTAAAAGGTTAAATTACTAAAAAGTAATTAATATTTAAATGGCTTTTTTTAGTCTCTTAGCTTTTACAGCTTTATTAGATTGTATTTGAGTGACTTAATGGAATTAGGATACTAAAATTATTTTACTTATATCTAAGCTTTACTTTGAGGATCTTACAAAGTTCATGCTTATCAAATTTATGCCCTTAGCCTAATTTTATTGAACATTCTAAAGATTATGATTCATGAACATTTGGAGCGAATTTTAGTGATATCCTTCCATCCATCCATCCGTCCATCCATCTTCTAAACCATATCTACGTAGTTCTCAAAGATTTAAGATGTAGTCCAAGAAGAAAAAAGTATCATATGCTTGTAGGGATTTTTCTTTTTGGCACTAAGGCTTGGTATTTCCTTGCTGCTTTGTTGCATGTGTATTACTATGTATCAGTTGCCCTAAAGATATTTCCTCCTCCCTATATTTATTCTAATCTCTACTCTTCCATCTTCCCCAATCTTCTTGTTTTCTTATTCTCCTTGTTTTCTTGGGCTAGGACTACTACAAGCAGTATGATAGAGAATTTGATTAATTGAAGACAATAAAAATTTTCTATTTTAATTTTTATATAGAATTGTAAACTAGTGTGTCAGCTCATTTTCTCACCTTTAAGGATAAAGGCTATATGATGACATTAAATTACTCGTGCACACATCAGTCAGTGTCTCATTTAATTGTGTTTTGTTTTCAAGATTTTTTTTTTTTTTTTGGTACTGGGGATCAAACTCAGGACCTTGCACTAGCCAGGCAGGCGCTTATGCCACTGAGCTATTCCCTAGCCCCTCGTATTTTATTTTTTAAACCCTCAAAACCAAAATTTTGTTTACAAAGTCTGTTGTGAAGTGATGTGAGGTGTTTGTGGGTTTTATTTATGTTAATAAGAATATCTCATCACAGAAATATTAATATTTTAATTATGAAATATTGTATGACCTTTTAAAAATGTTTAAGAACTTGAAACCTACCTAGCCCCATGGATTTTTTTAAAGAATTATGTTATTTAAAAATTCATATAGTTTTTAATAATGTAGGTGTTGTCTTGCTTTTGAATCTATGTTGAGTGCAAAGATAGGTTTCGTCATAATTGTTTACATTCACCTATGACATTCCACTTAAATACATAAAGGAAAATCTTTAATGTTAAAACTTTCATTTATTGTTAAAATTGGTTTAGAGTGGTTGACGATTTGAAAAGAGATTTTTTGTGATACCTGTTTGTTTTCACAGGGCTGGGGAGCAGAGTATCACCGGCAGGATGTCACTAGCACCCCGTGTTGGATAGAGATTCATCTTCATGGGCCTCTTCAGTGGTTGGACAAAGTCCTTACTCAGATGGGTTCTCCTCTGAACCCCATATCTTCTGTTTCATAATGCAGAAGTGTTCTTTTCAATTATATTAGTGGACTTGTTTTAATTTTAGAGAAACTTCCAGTAAGATACTCTGGGCTGACATGGAAAAACAGATATTACAGCTTATTTTTTTCTACATAATTGTGACCAACACATTTATATTTTGTGATGAATCTACATTTGTTTGTATTCATGTTCATGTGATTAATTCAAAAGTGTTGTGAGAGATGCAGAGTATTATAGCCCCATTCAGAAATTTGGCATTGATCTTAAACTGGAACATGCTTTTATTTTCCCAGTAGTTATTTTTTTAATTTGTTAAGTTTTTTTAAGTAATAAATCGCCTGGTGAGAAATTGTAGTGGTAAGAGGGCATATAGAGTGAAAAGTAAGTCCTCCTTTCTTGATCTTCCAGAAGCTGTACTTCTAACAAATTCTTCATCCCACCAACTTGAAAAAAGCGTAATGCATTGTTTTCCAAAAGCATACGTTAGGGGCTTAAACTTTTAAAAATCATCTTGGTTTGAAGGAACACTATGTACTGCTCTAACAAGTAGTGTTCATTAAAAGCAAAGTCATAGTTTTCTAGATGTCATCATAAAATTTACATTTAATATAGCTAAATGTCAGTGTAATGTGATTTCATGCTATATATCTTTTATAAAATATTTCCTTTTTGAAAAAATATGCATTTGATCTCCACTATATGTCATTTACTCAAAAGCTGTCATAAGTACAGTACGACTTTATTGCTAGTGACAGTGCATGCATGGCCTTGTTCAGCTGTTCGCTGCTTTTGGCCAATGTTGCAAGAACTCTTAATTTTGACCTGCATTAATCTTTTATTTTGCACTTTTATGGGTGACAGTTTGTAATATAACCTTTGGTAAAACACACTCAAGAGACTTGGATTTAGATGCTTGTCCTTCTTGGTAACCCTTTTGTATTAACAAACACTGCAATTTATAGATAACAGTTGTAGAAAGCTGTGCATTTTTAGTTTCAGCCTAGGTTATAACACTATTATTCTGTGGCTCCAACTAAGGTGCCTTTTAACTTCCTTACAGTCTTATGGATGTATTAATGTTGGCAAATCTTGTACGTAATGATGTTACTTTTATGTCTTTTTTTCTCCATGCAGTGACTTAGGCATTGCCTTCAGAGCCATAGGAGGCGCCAAGGATGAGGCTACTGGCCTGATAGTGAATGAATCAGGAGTAGGTGTCCTGAGAGCTGACTGTAAACACCCACATGTCAGTAAAAAACAAACAAGAGCAGGCAGACTGTTATTTCACCATCAGTGCTCTTTTTCAAGTACCCACATGGATGCTAGTCTCACAGAATACACTCCTCAAAGAGGAAAGGCATTAAAAACTCTGAAATATCCATTTAATCAAGTCAGGCTTTTGGCGTTGATCATAGGACTATTAACCACTTTTTCTAGGGAGCAGTCAAATAGATCTTAGTTGTGTCATGAGAATGAAGAAATTATTGTGAAAAAATAAATGACCTAATTTACCTATCAAAATGAGCTTTATTTTCCGGTGCCTTTTGAAAGCATATAGAGCCATGTCATTCTTCTGTTAAAATACTTTGATTTGACTTTTGACTTTGCCCTTTCTGCTTTTATAAGAAAAAAAGTACATTTTTTAAAGGAAAGCATTTTGTGATTTCCTTTGTTTTCTGTGTCATATTTATTGTCTTTTCAAAGTGCAGCCATTGGATGGTTTTAGTTCCTTCAGATAAAATGCCATTTGTGTTTCAGCCCCCAGCCCTTTGCTGGGTACGATAAATCCTTTCAGTCGCCTGAGCCTTAAACTTATATGTTACATAATATGCCTTTGCACATTTCCAAAGCTGGATCAGCCACATGCAAGGGAATTACTTGCTTGGTGACAAGATTTAAGTACTTTCATCATTTTTTATTTGGCAGGCTCATAGCAATCTTTGGAACAAATTTATAGAAAAAGAATCAAACTGAATGGCAGATACATATAATCAGCTTTAGTGGGTTCTAGTAAACTAGTGGGAAACTATTACTTAATTGGTGTTTTTAAATGTAAACTACAAATTGCTGCTTGCAGTCATCATGTAGCAGCCTTTAGGATTAGCAAGATTTTATTTGTCCTTTTCTGTGTTTTATTTTTCCTAAGGAGATTTTTCTCATGGGTGAGTAACAGTACTGAAGATATTAACTGTTAAGAGTTTCATGAGAACTGGGTGTGGACATGTCTGTAATCCCAATACTCTTGGAAGGCTAAGGCAAAAGAAATAAAAAATTCTAGCCTAGTCTGGGCAACTTAGAAACTTGAAGTCCTTAAGGGTGTGTGTGTGTGTGTATGTGTGTGTGTGTGTGTGTGTGTGTGGTGTGAATAGGAAATAAAAATTGCTGGTAATATTAAAAACAAAATGCTAAAATTCTGGCCAACAAAAAGTATTTTTTTTAAAGAAAAATTTCAGAATACAGGGTTAAGAGTTTTTTCTTTTTGTCTTTTTGAGTCAGGGAAATACTATGCAGTTCAGGTTGGCTTTGAACGCACTATGTAGCAAAGGCTGGCCTCTGATTTACAGCAATCCTCCTGCCTTAACCTCCCAAGTGCTGGGATTATAGGTGTGCACTACCATGTCTGGCTTCCTCCCAACTGTAATGGTCTTACTGTGCAATTTAGGCTGGGCTTAAACTCACTGTGTAGCTCATGCTGGCCTAAAACTTGTAGTGATCCTCCTGCTTCAGCCTCCAGAGTGCTGGGATTATAAGCATGCATCACCATATCCAAGATTTTTAAGAAATTTATAGAGTAGTTTATAGTCAAATTTATGAAAACAGTACCATTAGAATAATCACATTTTATAACATTTAAAATAGACTCATGTCAGCTAAAAATAGAATAAAATTATATCCAGTTTTGCATATGCATAAAGGACAATAGAATAAAAATTAATCTGTGATGAATTAAAGCAACAAATAATTTTGACTGGAAAAAGCAGGGTAAGAGATATGTAGTTTACTAACATCTCTTAGTGTATTATGACCAGAATGTAAATTTTATATTTCATGGTTTCTATTTAAGAAAAATGGGGTTATAGAACTGGCAGGATTGCTGAGGTAAAATTTGGAGTAAAATTAGTGGGTAGTTGAACAAGCCACAGCAGAGAACAGCTAGAGGATGTGCTGTTTCTTTGTTTTTCATAGCACTTGAGAATAGGGCATCCATTGAGACATAAAATGATCTGTAAATCTTCAAACTTAAAATGTATTGTCAAAATAGAATTTGGGGCCCACCTTCCAAAATTGGATATTACTTGAAGGGTACCTGTGTGAAACAGTTCCTTGTCCATCCAAGGTCCTTTTGCAGGAAAAAGTTTATATAAAAATAAAATCCTATCCAAGCAGACAGACTGTTTTAGAGAACATTTAGTATACTAATTGAAACCCATTTCAGTTTTTCCTTCTTTTCCTCCTTGCTGCCTACCCTCCCTCTTTTTCTCTCTTCTTTTTTTCCTTTGCTCTCTTCCTTTTGTAAGACTGGGAATTGAACCCAGATGGGGCTTGAATCTGGTACTTGACCGATCCATTTGTTTTTTGTTTTTTCTTTTCACGACCCTTTTATTTTTTTATCTTTTATTTATTTATTTTTTTTCCCCCAGAACTGGGGATTGAACTCAGGCCCTTGCTCTTGCCAGGGAAGCGCTTATTCTACTGAGCCA
>NDGN011375537.1:0-19733 GCA_002564285.1 Tympanoctomys barrerae
AAGAGACCGAAGGAAGAGGAATGGGATCCAGAATATACCCCAAAGAGCAAGAAGTACTTCTTGCACCATGACAGAGATGATGGTGTGGATTATTGGGCCAAAAGAGGAAGAGGTCGTGGTACTTTCCAGGGTGGCAGAGGGTGCTTTAATTTCAAAAAATCAGGTAGCAGTGAAAAATAGACCCATGACAAGTATTAAGGGGATGGAATCATTGAAGACAAAGAAGAGACTATGAAAAATAGTGAAGACAAGAAGGATAGACGCAAAGAAAGAAAGGAATAGTAACTCTGAAATAAGATTGCTACAGAGAGTAGAACGTGCACTCAACATTTTTTGCCTGAATTTTGTTTTCAAATAAGAATGTAAGCATTTTACTTAAATTTTACTGTTTGCACGTAGTCTATAGAAATTTTGTTTTAAGTCTTCAGATACCTTGGAAAATAGTAGACTGTATGTTGATAATTGTATTGAAATAAAGTAGAAAATTGTTATTAAAAAACCCCATAAAATTAATTAAAAAGAATTTTAAAACAGGATAATAGAAGATTAACAATGGTTAATATATCATAAATATATTAAAGTATATTTTATATGAATATATAAATATAAATAATATATAAATGTTTATTATATATAAATATATGTAAAATAATGTACATTATTTTCAAAATAGTTGCTCATATTACAAGTATAGGCATGAAAATATGATCAAAGATATAAGTACAAACCATTTGTTTCACTGAACTAATAGAAATGAGTGCTTCATTGCCCCCATCCCAGTTTTTTTGTCTTTTCTTTTGAGTAGTTTCTTCTCCTTTCCAAATACCTAGTATATATTTTGGATATAATTAATCCTTCGGTTTGTTAAAGTTGGAAAAATATACAATTTTTACACATGAAAGTCTGACTTATTTCACTTACAAGTATGGCCTCAAGTTTCATGCATTTACCTATAAAAGTCTTGAGCTTATCCTTCTTCATAGCTGAGTAGTATTCTATTACATAAAATGCCACATGTTTTTTGTTCACCCCATGGTTGATGAACATTTGGTTCATTTCCAAGACTTAGCTATTATAAGCTAGGCTGCTATATGAATAGAATGCAGTGGTATGATTTTTTTTTAATACTTCTGGGAAAATACCCAAAAGGGTAATAGCTGGTCAAATGGGTCCTCTAATTACAGATTTTTGTGAACTCTCCAAGCTGATTTCCATAGTGGTTGCTCCAGTGTGCACTCCCACCAACGTAGAGAAGGGTTGCTTTCCCCCCCACAATCTCACCAACATTTGTTATTGGTTGATTTCTTGATGATAGACATTCTTTTTGGAGAGACATGACATCTCAGTGTTATTTCAATTTGCATCTTTTGAATGACCAAAAATGCTAAGCATTTTTTCCCTATATTTATCTGTCATTTGTACTTCTTCATCTGAGAATTGTGTAGTCATCTGAGATGCCCAATTTTGGATTGCATCTCTCAATTTAGGAGGCCTAACATTTTTCAACTCTTTGGAATTTCTAGATGTAAGTTCTTTAAGAACACTTAGCTAATTTTTTTCCCATTGAATGAACTATTTTTTGACTCTGTTGCTGATTTCATTTGATATTGAACTTTTTAATAAGATCCCAGTTGCTGATTCTTTGCCATATTTCACACACAATTTGTGTTTGTTCATGAAGTCTGGCTAATCCTATGTATTCAAGATTTCTATCAACTTTCTCTTTCAGTATGTATATTGTTTCTGGATTAATATTTGATCACTGAGCCATTTTGACTTTAGTGCATGCTCATAGACATGGTTCTAGTTTTATTACTTGGCACGTAAAAAATCACTTTTTCCAGAAATATTTACACAAAAAAAGCTTTATTCCCTGGAACATGTTTGTCCTCTTGTCAAAGACAACATGGATGAGTGTATTTGTAGCTGTGTCTGCATCTTCTAATCTGTTCCATTTATCTTCAGGGCTATGTTCTTTGTCAGCACCATGTTGGTTTGGCTGCATTAGCTTTGTAGTATAATTTCAAGTCTTGGTTATGATTCTTCCTGTGTTATATTAGCTGTCCAGGTTTGCTTTTGCTCTTCTAGGACTCATGCTTCTAGCTATATTTTAAGAGAATTTTATCTAGATCTGTGAAGAAAGGATTGTAGTAAATCTATAGTACAATTTTGGAAGTATGGCCATCTTACAATGTTGGTTCTTCTTATCCATGTGCCAGGAACACCTTTGTTTCTTTCTTCATTATTTTTTAAAGAACACAAAATAGTGACTTAGGGTTGGTAAGATAGCTCAGAAGACTAAGCACGTGCTTATGCGAACACAGGGACCCAGGTTTGATCCTTGGTACCACATGCAGTGCGTGTTGGCTTTTTCCCTTTTCATTTTCTGATATCCCCTTTGGTCTCCTTTCTTGGAGTATTATGCTTTTCCATATATAGATGCTTTACTTCCTTTATTAGATTAATTTATAAGTATTTCATTTATTTGGATTCTGTTGTAAAGAGTGTTATTTTATTAATTGCTCCTTCAGTGAGTTGTTTTTTGTGTATAGGTATGCTATTGATTTTTGAGTGTTGACTTTGTAGTCAGCTGTGCTGCTGAATTTACTCTTTAAATATAGTACTCTTTTGGTGGAGTTTTAGAGGTCTTATATGTAGAGTATCATGTCATCTGCACATGATATTTAACTTCTTGCTTTCCTCTTCACATTAATTTCATTTCTCTCTCTTGTCTAATGGTTACAGAACTGTATTTCTCAGTCAGTTGATTAAAAACTACATCAAATAAGAGTGATGCTAGTGGACGTTTCACACTCTGCCTTTGTTTCTGATCTTACAGTGAAAGTTTTTTTTTTATTTAGTATTATGCTGGCTGTTGATTTGTCACAAATGGCTTTTATCAGATTGAAATAAAGACCATCTACTCCAACTTCTGTAACATTTTTATCCTGAATGACTGTTGGGTGTTTTCAAGGATTTTTCTGCATCTATTGAGACAATCATAAGTTTTTGTCTTTCATTTTGTTGATATGCTATATTACATTTATCAATCTTTATATGTTGAACCATCCCTTCATTCCTATGATGAATTACACACTTGGTCATGGTGTATAATCTTTATAATTTCCTCCCTTCTATTGATTTTTTACTGGACTTGCTCTTCTTTTTCTGAAAACTTGAGATGCAACATTAGGTTATTTTGCTGACTTGTCTCCCTGATGTGAGAATTCACTGCTATAAATTTCCCTCTTAGGAGTGCTTTCATTGTATTAGATTATTTATTTGTGCTCATTCTGTTTTTCTGATGTGAGAATTCACCATTATAAATTTCCCTCTCAGGACCTCTTTCTTTGCATGCCATATATTCTGGTAGGTTGTGTTTGCGTTTCTGTTTGATAGCAGTTACCTTTTCTTTAACTTCATCTGTGACTCATTAGTTGTTCAGAGGTGTTATTCAACTTCCATTTTTATGGAGTTTTGTGTTTTATTTTGCCATTAATTTCCAATTTCATTCTCCTATGGTTAAATAATATGCCTGGGATAATCTCATCTCCTTTGCTTTTTTGTAAGCATGTTTTAATGAACTAGTATATACTGTATTTTAGGGAATGGACCATTTGCAACTGAAAAGAATATATACTCTGCTGTTGTCATGTGGAATACTCTAAGAATATCTCTTAAGTCATTTGTTCACACAATTGGACCAGTCCTGTTATTTCTTTGCTAATTTTTGTCTAAATGGATCTATCTTTTGGTAACAAGAGAATTTTAAGGTCCTTTATTACAACTGTATTTCTGGTTACTTAATGTTTGACATCTACTAATGTCATTATTATATAGTTGGGTGCTCCTGTATTAGGTGCATATATGTTCATGATTGTTATCTTTCCCTCTTGAAGTTTTTCCCTAAGAAGTATGAAGTGATCTTCTTTATCTCTTTTGTTCATTCTTGGTTTGAAGTTCACCTTTTCTGCAAAAAGAATAGATACCCCTTCTTTTTAGGGGGTGGTTCCAATCACATGGAATATCATTTCCCATTCTTTCACTTTAAGTTTATGAACTTCTTTTTGGTTGAATATGTTTCTTCATGCAGCATATAGTTTGATCTTTTTTGTTTGTTTGATTTTTGATCCATTTTGCAATCTGATTCTTTTCATTGGTGAATTGAGTCAATTTACATGGATGGTTATAAGTGACATGTATTGGCTTATCTTTTTCATGTTATTTTTCTGCTGTTGCTTCCCTGTGTTTCCCATTTAATTGCTTGCTCTGCCTAGTAGTTTTTCTGTTGATTTTCTTGGAATTGTAGTTAGTTTTATCTTTATCTAGAATATCTTTTAGTACTGTTTGTAGAGTTGCATTGGTACTCACAAATTTCTTCAGCTCTTCTTGTCATGAAAGTATCTCATTTCTCCATCAATATTAAAATATAGTTCTGTAAGGTATATCAACCTTGTTTGGAAATTGTTTTCTTTCCGGAGTTGGAGTAATTCACAGCAAGCCCTTCTTGACTTGTGGATTTCTTTTTTCCTTTTTTCTTTTTTCTTTCCTACTCCACCCACTCTGAAGGTGGGGTTGGCACTGCATGTTATCCTGAGGATCAAGCTGCGGTCCCCTGCACCTGCCTAATGTTGCCTAAGCAGGTGCTTTAGACCGTTGAGCTATCTTGCCATCTTGACTTGAGGATTTCTGTTGAGAAGTTTGCCACAATTCTAATGAGCTTTCCTTTACAGGTGTTTCTTTTCTCTAACAGCTTTTATTTTTCTGTTTTGCTTTTTTAAAATTTCTGGCATCGTATTATATGTCTGAGTACTAATTTATTTTGGAAATGGCCATTTTGGAGTTTTATATGCTTTACTTATATGTATGTTAGATTCTGTTCCTATGCCTAGGAAATTTTCTACTATTAGTTATGCAAATATTCTTTTTAGATCATTTGTGTTAACTTTTGCTTTTTAATTGACACTTACCAGTCTTATATATTTTTTCACTGCATTGTTGTTCAGCTGCTGAGCTGTTGTTTCATGGTCCCTGGTTATTTTTAAGAGATCTTTTTTTTAATGATCACTAACCAAAATTCTATCATCAGAAACTCTAACCACTTTTCTCAAGTGGTTTCGCCAGTTTTCAATGGAATTTTTATTTTCCTGGTGATCTTTTCTAATATTTTTCATGTATTCTATGTCTTTCCTGCATTATTCAAAGTTTCCATCATTCACCAATGCTGTTCTGGGTTTTTTTTTTTTTTTGCCTCTGTGTTCTCTAAATATGCTGAGCAATTGCTTCACTATAGATATTATTTCATTTTTCATCTGGGATATTATTTCTGGTCTGTTTTCCTCTATAGCCACATGGATTTGATTCTATAATTCCATCATGATTTTATAGATTTCAGTTGTGTCTTTAAGTTTTCTCTATGGTGATATCTCTTCTACTTTTCCTGAATGGATTGAAGGACTGAGATTGCATTTTTATCTTGTCAGTTTCTATTTCAAAAACAATCTTCATTTTTCTTTTTGTGAACATTTCAAGTGTGGACAGTTACCCAGTCCTGGATCCTTCCCACAATGTATGGGAAGAGACTAATTACCTAGATTCTGCCTTTTGGAGCTGATTGCCAAACCTAGATTCTTCTAAGACTGGTTGCCACTACTGCACTGCAGGAAAAGAATCCCTTCACATGGATTCTCCTTGTGCAGCCAGTTGCTGAATACTACCTATTAATTTATAGAGTTGATCGTCTTATAATTTTGCTTCAAGAGCTCAATTCTGTTATGGCATATATGGATGCTTCATAAAAAAATTAGAAATTTTTCTTTTGGTGCCAAGAATTCAAATCAGAAGCTCAGAATTGCTAAGCAGGTGTTGTGCCCCTGAGCTATGCCCCTGCATAAAGCATTATGGAGGATATAGAGGTTAAAAAAAGTCTTGCTATACACAAAAAGCTCAGGAAATATGAGATTCTGAATCACTGAGACAATTGCTACATTTATGAATGGACGCAGGTTTGGGCAGAATATGGGATAGAGGACACCACTTGTATGAGATTCAGAAAATGCTTTGAAGATGAAAAAATGAGTTTTAATAGAGGATTGGATGTTCATAGGTAGGAAGTGATGAAAAATTTAATTGGACCTTTTCAAGCCGTACACACTTACCTACATGAAGAGATATATCATGAATCATATACTTAAATTACAAAAAAAAATTGATTTTCAATTAGAAAGAAAAGTAAAAAGAGCTAGAGAATTAAATAACATTATGACAAAAGCTGAAATTATCTTCCACCTACTTATACTGTAGACCTAAGGTGAAGAGAATGAGTAAGAGTATAATAGAGTATAAAAAGAATGAATATAAAAAGAATGTTTTACATTAAATATTCTTCGAGGGTATAAAAGGATCCAGCAATGAATTATATCAACAATTTCAGTAAGAGTTCACTAGAAAGGTCACAGAACATTATGTATTCTGCTTTAAGACATTAAAAACTTTGTCATTAAATAAACAAATCTTTCTTTTATTGATTCATTAATTCATTTTCTAGATAAAAAATGTATCCCAGGAACTTTTCCTAAACATAAGAGGTGTTAAACTAACTAAACTTTATATCTTCTTCCTATTTTCCTGAACAAAAGGCAAACAATTTCAGAATCTATCTATCATCTATCATCTATCTATCTATCTATCTATCTATGTATCTATCTATCTATCTATCTCTGCAAAACAAAGTACTACTCAGTTATACAGAAGGTTAAATTTGAGTCATTTCTAGAAAAATGGACAGATCTTAAGACCAAAATGATATCAAATAAATCAGACACAATTGGTTAAATATCACATGGTTTATCTTATAAGAGAAATCAAAGCATAAATAATTTAAAGAGAAAAATAAAAAAGAGAGATTATAAGAAGGAAGGAACCAGGCTGTGAACAAATGGGAAGGAGGTATGGGGATATATAGAGGAAAGAGATCCAGTAGGGGACATGAAAATGAAATACGAAATGATTACTGTGATATATCTATATCTATATCTACATCTACATCTACATCTACAACTGCATATCTGTCTATCTATCTATCTATCTATCTATCTATCTATCTATCTATCTTTGCAATCATATACCTAAAAGATGCTGTTTTGGGCTCTTGGAGATCAGTAACAAACATAATCCTCTACAAGAAATTTTAGTAAATGTGATGAAATTTAAGGTACTATATGTAAGAAAAGGTAACTACAAAACTGTAGCACATGGAATGTTTACTAAGCTCAGGAAACATTTTACAGTGAGAAATTATGACACATTAAAAAATTTGCCAATGATAAAAGCATGGATTGTACATAGATCACTCAAAAGGAAGAAAATACACTTGGAAACTCCACCTAGATTCAATTCTGAAGGAAATATCCAGAGTATTGAGGAGGGATCCTTGCAGGGTCCAGAAACCAATTCCTTTGTGAATAAAGCAAAGTAAATCAATACATGACTTATTGGGTCACGTAACCTCACTATCCATTTTTAAGGAAAAAAATTCTTTTTAAAGAAATTGAACAACTTGGCAAGGGCCTCTATTCTCTCCCTAGAATGCTCAAGTTAAGGTTTAAAGCACCTGTAGGCAGGCCCAGGGGCTGGGGGTTTGACCCCCTGGCCTGCCTTTCCGGCCCTGCCCCTGGGGAGTGCTGAGATGGTGATTGAGACTGGGTGTAGTGGTGTGGGCCTATAATCCCAGCTCTTGAAGATGCTATATACAGAGGGATCATGATGAGTCCTATCTAGTAGTGAGACTCTGAATACCCTGTAGACCCTTCCTTAAAATACAGAAAAAACAAAACAAAACAAAAGAAAAACAGGAGGAGGGTGGAACAATGCCTGTGTGGTTGCTATGGCTGTAAGATAATGTGGCTGATAACATGCAGGAAGCCCTCAGGACATGTTCCAAACACCCAGCATAGGCAACTCTGAGATGTGCAGAGGACAGCCCCAGAAACAGATGATCAGATGGATAAATTGGTTGATGACAGCTGCTCTTCTGGTTTGGGAGAATCCTCGTGACCTGTTGGTGCAAGTCACTCTCTAGATCTGATGACTGTTCTATATAAAATAGACATGCAGCAAATGTTGTTTGCACTGCAGTACCTCAGCCCAGATGAGGAAACACTGATAACATGCATGAAGGGCATGATCCTGGTGAGCAAGCCAGCTGGCATGTTCTGGTCAATGCAGCACTTCTTGTCCCCTTAGAGATCCCCTGACCTAAAATGCTGTGGATGCCTTGGCCAAGCTGGGAGATCTGGAAGTGAAGGTCCATGGGAAGGCAAGACCTATGAAAACTGCACTGGCAAAGAAGAACAAGAAGGGGGACCCTGACGAGGGGGCCCATTCCCCCAGCGACAGGCTGTGGGACAACAGTAGGTTGATTGACACCAGATCAGGATAGACCTGCTAGCTGCTGGCCTAGCTCCAGAAAATTCAGATGGGCAACCTTTGGATATGTTGCTAACTCTATATCTTGAGCAATAGTACCAGTCAGTGTGCTAGTGCCACAAGGCCAAAGTAGTCTCATTGAAGTTGTAAGAAGTGATACTGGCCTCCTTTTACCCTGATTAGGAGGCAGGCCATGATACCCAGGTTGGGGATTCTGGGAAACCAGATGCTCCCTATGAAACTGCCTATTTACTGATCCCCAAAAGTGTGCAGGATGGACTGTCATTGGTGGATACTTGAGCTGAGTCAGCACTAAAATATGGCAACCCAGACAATTTTACAGGCCCTACAGCACACATAGCAGAGTATGAAGGTCACCATATCTTGGTCCAAAAGGCCCACCTGACTTTCGGTATCAGACATTTGCCCCATGCCTATATTATATTTGTCTCTTCAGCTGCTGAATGCATACTGGGGTGGACATACTGACTGGTACCTGCTTCAATACCATGTAGGAAGAATTCCAGTAGTGTACTCATGTGGTAAAATTCATAGCCTGAGGTCATCAACACCACACACTACTAACTTTCTCACAGGCCACTTGGATTATGGGCATAAAGCAGTACAGCGACCTGGAGACCATGAGGTAATGGGTCTATAATTCTGTTTTTGCAATACTGGGGTTTGAACTCAGGATGTTACACTTGCCAGGCAGGTGTTTATGCCACTGAGCTATAACACCAGCCCCTGGCCATGAGGATATGGGACAGTTTTGAGGTTGAAAAATCAAGGGTGATACTCCCTACACATAACTCTTCAGTAGGAAGAATCCACATGGGTTGTCGTGGATGACTTTGAAGTCTCACTCTGACACTGGCAGTCGGGACCAATTTTCCTTCACCTGGGAGGGCAGGGAATGAATCTTCCAGATGTTGCCAAAGGCTATTGACATATCTGAACTTTATGTCATGCCCTGGTGGCCTAGAACTCCACACCTGTGCCAAGCCACACTTTGTGTCACTGTTTTGTGTTGATTTTATTGTATTAACCTCTGGTTTCCTTATACATTTGAAAGATTCATGCACAGTCTGAAAGAAGCTTGCTGGTGTGGGGGATGGCAATGGTCAAAGACAAGGTCCAGCCAACTGTCTTGTCCATCAAATTATTGGGTGTTATATGGACAAGCGGGACCAGGCCTATGATAGTATACCAATTGCAGACATATGGGCTTGCTAAGCTTTTGGATGAAGTACCACACCTGTCTACTCTGCTGTGCCCTTTATACCAAATAATCAATAAAGGAGTACAACATAGGGCTACACAGATGTAGTAGAAGCTGCTTGATGGATAGTTCCATCAGAAGATGCTTTTCAGGACTCAAAGAAATATTTTGCTTAGGTGCAAGCCCCTTGAAACATTGACCCTACCCTGCCATCAATCCTGTTAGTATGGATGGAAATAGATTTGGCTAAGGTCTATGGCAAAACAAGGGAAGTGGAAGCATCCTGTTGAGTTTTAGTCACAGTTGTAGAAGGAAACTGAGAGCTGGTATTTCTTGTTTGAGAAATAGCATGCTCTGTATGCCTATGATGAATCACATTACAGATAGAGGTCTGGGTATGATGTGGACTGTCTGTCCCAGTGGTGGGGTGGTACAGTCCCCCATTGTCATGAGTTGTGTAATGTAGCTCCAATAATAGGCCTCTTTCTCAGCTAGCCTATTGGCAGCCAAATTGGCAATGAGTTTGGGACCCATGATATACTCGGTCCAGGAACCTGTCCAGGACCTGTCCTGTATGACCTCTAGTCCTGTACAAAAGGAAAAAAGGGACCTCCAACTGATAGTGGATATACTGATGGGCCTAACTGTGACCCAAGTCCACAATAGACCGCAGTTACTGTCTAGCCCAGTATGGAAGTACTCTGGTTTAAAACTGGAACACACAGGTCAAGCTAGTGGGCAGAGTTCAAGATAGTGTGATTGATTGTGAAACATGGAGGCCACCCACGTGTGGAAATGGACAGTGGGGGCATCTTGAAGGGTTTGGCTCTCTGCCTGTCAGCTTGGGCAGCTCAGGAGTGACAGATAGGTCACTGTCCCTTTTTGGGTTCTAACCTTTGGGTGGTCACCTGTGTTGACCAAAAGTTGATCATGTAGGGTATCATGGTTCAGGACATAAGCTCCTCATCTCCCCAGGAAATGATTAACAGATTTATTGACCAGGCATTGCAATGGTTTATCACTAGAAATAATTTCTGGCCAGAAATTTGACCTCTGGTGCTGCTAGGAATAGCATCTGACAAGAGGCAAGGGCTATGCACATAGCCCTCCAAGTTGAGCCCTAGCTCTATATTTGGCATGGACCTTGAATGTTATGTTCCATTCTTTGATCTTACTTATAGATAAAAATGTGCATATGAAAAAAAGTGAATTTGTAATAGCACAGGTTCTTGATTTGTTAACTACAGGCACTTGTGTCCTGCAATGTGTAGACTGTTACCTTTATACACTCCCAACCTTGGTGCATGTGGGATGTAGAGGGCCACTCAGATTGCTTCCAAATCAGGGGCATCTAAAGGCCCCTGAGAATGTGACCCTGCTTGCTTATACAGGTGCACAGTGGCAACCAGCTTTGTAAGCATGACAACACAGCTAAGCACACACATGCTGGTTACAGCACTGTGTAACAAGGTAAATGTGGTATCATAAACTGTGTAAGAATTATACAATACAGATGCAGATGGATTTCTTGATCTCTTGGTCTGGCTGTCTGCTCTGTTCCACACTGCCTGCTGTTGTTGCTGATGTCTTGTGCCTGTGTGTTCTTTAATCTTGGGACCTCATCCTTGAAAATCTCTGTTGAGCCCCCTGAGTGGGCCAACACCAAACCTCCAGAATTCTATTCAATTTTATCTTTTATTCCTAACTGTAACCTTGCCAAGGACAATAATTGAAATCTCTCCATGTTCTCAATTTCAGGGATATTACTCTGCTGGCAACACTAGCGAAACTAGCAAATTCTTTATGTTTCATATTAACTTCCTTTATCTTTCAATTCTGAGTAGATTTACAATGATGAGGAAGTGAATGTACTCAAACCACTGTAGTGGTAATTTTACATCTCTATTTCTCCAGTCCACTCTGTTTTCCACGTGTAAATATGATCATTTCAAATTCTCTCCTCTGTCCTTATACTCCCAAATTTTCTTATCTTCAATACAGTAGTCTATCATGTGGTATGTTATTTGATTTAAAAATATTAATGACAACTTAAGAATTTTATGAGTACCTGTTTACTGAATCTGTTTACCTATTTATATTTATAATCATTTATTTTACTTTCTTCTCTTAGTATATAATAATCCAGTATCTATCTAAGATCAGTCCTTCCATTATTCCAGAAATCAATAACTTTCATACTACTAAAACATTCTTTTCTGTCATGTTTTATTTTGTTAGATCAGTTTCATCAAATGACAAATAGTTTCTTATACGCTTATTTTAAGAAATCTATCTTTTAACTTATGTCTGTGGGGTCTTAACTAATGGTTAATTTTTAGCACCCAGCTGAACTGAATAAACATGGTTCTTGGTGTGTAATGTCCACCTGAACATTGCTGCCAACAGTAAAGAGAACTGGATGGGACGATGCTGTGCTGTTGATTCTTCTAAAAAAGCTTGTTCTGCTGGTTTCCATTATGTGAACTGGGCTTTTCTCATCCTCAAAAGTGGGAAGATCTCCTGTACTACCTGTCACTGAGGGTGCCTGCTGTTCTTTTCAGGGGAGCTCTGGTCCTTTCCTTAGGTGTCAATTGCTGGCTCCAGGTCAGGTTCTTCAGCCTGCTGCCACAGATCCTTCATCCTGCTGGTGCAGACTTTCTAGCTCCCACCACTGCCTTTGGTGCTTCCTGGTTCAGATCCTTGATACAGACTTGCATAAGACATTGTCATGGTGTCAAGGACTACTCAGGTTCCTTCAAAGCTCTGGGGCATCTGTGGACATCTTTGGATGTGACTGTGTCTAACACAGGCACATAGTGCGATATGGTTATGTAACCATGATTCAGCACAGGTAAACACACTGGTTATAGCTTTATGTAAGAATGTAAATATAAAATAAAAATCTGTATAACAATTGTGCAATTAAGAATCAGGTGTCTCTTACTCTTGTTCATGCTCTCGTACTCTTGTATTCTGATCCACTACATGTCGCCTGCTGTTTTTGCTGATGTCTTACATATATGTGTTCTTTAATCTTGGGAACTCACCTGTGCAAATCTCCCATGGGCCCCCGAAGCAGGTTGAAATGAGGGTTCTAGGGCTCCAGATGAACTCAAGGAAGGCCCTGCCATGGTCTCTAGGTCTTCAGGTGTAATTTTGCTGGACATTGCTGTGGGATTGAGGCCCTCAGCTGGATTCTTTGGGTTTCTGATGAATGAACAGATCTTCTACACTCTTTTTTATTCGACTGTTTAGGTGAATATTATAAACTAATTCTATAAATCATGTGTCCTGTATTCAATCTATTCCATTGTAAATCTGACTACAATGACATTTATCTTTAGTCACTTCCTCTAATCTTTTTTCTAAGAATTTATGAAATATTGACTATGTTAGAGGCTGCCAAATTATATCCCACTTTTATTTTTGGAATCAAATTAAGCTTTTATCTCTGTTATTTTATTCACTATACAAGAATATAAATATGAGATAACATCTTGTATAAGAATTATAAAGATACAGGCTATCAGATTAATAATGCCTTTCTCTACTGCTGGCTAATGGTGAAGGCTTAAATAAATGACACAAATGATATGATTTTAGGTTTCAAGGAGGATTCTATTGCTCCCACATCTATTTTCTGGTGTTTAAAACCAAGAACTTCTCAGGGAGGCCCATATTTATTAGCTTTCAAACAAAGGAGGTGGATAATAAAGACAATGCAAGGATCTGCACAGGGCTTTAGAATTCCTTAAGGGACTTCTCTAACTAATACAAATGTTAATTTAGGTGAAGGATGTTATCTCCAGAAAGGCCTTCACCCTAGGAGCAAAAAGTCTTGCAGGAGATTTTCTTTTTATTTAATTGTGTTTGGAGCTAAGTGTCCTTGACTATGGGCCCCATCTTGTCCCTTGAGGCATCCAAACTTCACAAGCCAATGAAGGCCTAACTCATAGAGGTTCATTTGCTACATTCAGTTTTCCTGGGCCTTTGGCAAACTCAGATGTAAACACGAAAACCCAGTTAATTATTATTAAATCCTGTTCAGATCAGGGCTTCCTGGTGGTATCCATCAACAGGCCACTCTTGCTCTACCTGCTATACTCTGCCTCACCTGTGAAAATCTCCTTAAGATCCCAGAGGACCAACAATGAGGTGAGGATGTGGTTAACAGAGACGTCAAATAGAACCAAAAGAGACAAATATCAAATTAAACAGCATCTAAGTCAGGATCTTTTTTTAAAATCAGGATTTTCTAATGAATAGGAGAAATATATTCTGGGAGACCAGAGTGCCAATAGGAACACTTCTGAGATGAAGATAGGAGTGTTTGGCAATGCTACATAGTTTTATTACTTTTATATAATATTTTGTGGACATAATCAAATATATATCCTCTGAAATCTTATAAATAAGATTTCAAATGTCTAAATATTAGGAAAATATTGTAAATCAGAATATATTTTTGATAATTGATGTGATATCCTGAAGATATATGATATTACAATATAGATGTTATGTGTGAATCTCCACAATGTTGATTTTTTTTTTTTTTTGGTCTGAAACAGTCTAAGCGCTAACAAAAGCTATATGCATGGAGAACTTTCACAGATTCACTAGGAGTGGCTGTGTATGCTTACCATCTGGTACGACAAAGTATGGGTAGAGTAATTATAACAGGAGAGAGTGTGGAATGAATCACAGAATCAGCTGGTATAAGGGCAGTAATGATCTCTTCATATAATCAGTGTACAGTGTGGAATTGACAGAATTCTGGCAGCCAGAGACCAAAGAAAGGGCATGAGTAATTCCACATTTGGAAGATATCCAAATTAATATCCTTGGGCTACTGCAATGTGCAACTAGTAACAATATGCACTATATTCCACTGGAAAGTTGGAATTTAGGTAAATAATTTTTCTTTTATTTTAAATCAATTGTGGGATTTGTTGGTGGGCCAAATTACAGTATAATTTGTAAAAATGAAACAATCTATAATGAAATTATGAATATTCTTCTTCTATGACCTGCCAACACAGCAGAATATAAAATAAGAAACTAGTAGAAGATACAAAAAAGTATATTGGTTAATAAATAATAGACTTAAGTTATATAATAGCTTTCAAAAAATGTATTTTCTGAATTATTAAAAATTAAACAGAAAAAAATGATCAGACATTTTTATATATTAAGAGAATGCACACAGAAAATATGAAAATCAACCAATAAGAATTTGAGACTTCAGAGAAAATGAAGATAAAATATATAATGTAAATATATAATGTACTTTTTATATACATATCCATAAATATTTATATATGCATATACAGAATTAGAGAAACCAAGTTAAAGAGGAAGGTACACATAGGAATTAAATTTCTTTTAGCATTGTAGAGCCATTTTAAATAAATTATCTATAGATTTATATTTCATGAGTCACATATCCATAAAATATTTAAGAATTGTAAATACACAAAAGCCATGAAAAGAAAAATGCAAGCTTATTAAAAGATGTAAATCTGCTCAAATATGAAAAAAGAGAAAAAATTTAATAAGTTAGCTACAAACCTGGAGACATAAATGAATAATTTGTCATGAATGACATTCAGGAAAAGGTATTTGTGATTAAAAACACAGGAAAATATTAGCTACCTTTTTGATAGTAGCTTCAAATAATCAAATTACATGAAATAACATGATTTTTAATGAAAATAGAAACAATGGTTTCCTGTTTGGTATTAAAGAATTTATAGCACTTATGATATTAATTGATTAAAGATGTTTAGCGAAAATGTCTTAAAGAAATACACAACATAAATTCAGATGGTGGAAATAGTTAAAATTATATTCAGAAACCATACAGTCTAACAAAAGGTAGAATGGTCAAAATAAAAACCTGATCTATTTTTCTAGAAACTTGCAAAGAATTATAATGCTTAAAAATTTCTAGCATTAGTTTAGAGAATGGCTCTGAAGTGACAGAACCAAGATGCTTGGAAACATTCCGTCCCTGCCATCCATAACAGAGCATGTATGTTAATCCTAAAGTAAACATTCAAGACAGTTTATTACAAAAATGATATTTATGAATAATTTGGACATGCAATTGCTGATGTGAATGCAGAGTGATAAAATGAGTGAAAAGGCAAGCAGATTAATGATGAGCAGCTTTGAAAATTTTCAGTAATGATGGCAAATATTCATGGAATTTTCTTGATCAAACCAGGTTTTCAGAGATACTGGCACTGCTTACCAGAATGCAGGTCATGCTGATCTGGCTGCTTGACTTCTCTGAGTTGGAAACACTCTATGATTTACCTTGTAATTATGCTATTTAGTGTAGTGATTTCTGAAATAATTTTAGGAATTAAACCTTCTTATCTATTGCACGGGCTATTTTCTTACTGAAAACCTCCATCTTCAAGTCTCACAGTTAAAGTATGAGAAGTAATCTTTTTAATTTGAAGTCAATTAGTTATAAATGTTAAACACATTACAGAATTTCTTCACACTGGCATCTAGACTTATGTTTGGCCCAACAAGGGCATATAGTAATATTGCCAAATGTGAATTTTAAGCAAAAAAATTTCTCTTATCATGTGTCTTAGGAACCTACTGAAGTACTGATAGAGCTGAATGCAATGACCCAGTAAATTGGGCCCACTCTCACGAAATTTAATTCTAGTATAAGTAAGGCAATCATGAAAATATAACATGTGTCAGAGGAGGAATGGTGCTTGTATCTAACATTTTAACCCATCCACCAGCTATATGGTGATCAAGTACAGAAAAGTACAAAGGAAAGAAAAACAAAAAAAGAAAAAGAACAGTAGATAAAATTAAAGACTATTTATTAAAAATAGTCATAAGAACAAAAGAAGCCAGAAGTTTCTATCCAGTGTAATACTTCAGATCTTTATTACACAAGCATTTTCTCAAAGTGTAAAGTATGCAACGTGAGCTCTCTATCAATAGTTCATTAAAACAAATATACCATGCTCCCTGATAGGCTTTTAGAGTTGAGATTTTTGTTGTTGAGAAGACATGCTTGTCATCTTCTCTTAATACTAGAACCAATAATGATTTTTGATCAAAAATACATTCTTAATATGGTTGTTAGGAGATGTTATTCAGGAAGACAACAAAGATGTTATTACATTCTCTAAGGTCAGAAATGCTTATCTTTTGCTTTAAAATATATCAAATAGAGGATAATTTGGCTTATTATACTTTTCTTTTTCAGAACATTCTATATCCCTTTACGTACTTTATAGGCATTGAATGGAAATCAATGAATCCAACATGATGTTCGGCACTCATGTTTTTATGTTAAATTATATACATTGATGATTTTAGGTATATATTTTGTTTGTTACATGCAGTACTCCTTTAGTAATGTGTCAAGGAATACTTTGTTCTGCTTTATTTTAAATTTGTTTTCCCTTCACATAATAAGAATTGCATTTGGCTTATATAATTAATAGATTTTTGAAAGTTTGTCTTTTAAAAATATTCATTTATAACTCCAATGTCTACTATTTCTCTATAAATCTAATTTTCATATATTTTAGTACAGAAGCTGCTATTTATTATCAAGTATTATAAAAACAAATAATTTTCCTTAATTTTTAATCAGTGTATAAATGTTGATAAATGTACTACTTTGTGTCTCTTTAGTATTTGTAGCAACTAAACTTGATTGTTTCAACTTGATTTGCTTTGGGATAGGGCTGAAAAATTAATGGCAGTGTGTGTCTGGGTTGTTTGGAAGCATGCCATCAGGCACTTACCTCTTTCTCTCTGGCACTACCATCTTTCTCTCCTTCCTGCCAGGAACTAAGTAATTTTGCTTCACCACACAGCCTTTCACTGTGATGTCTTCCTTGGAGCCAGCTGACCACAGACTTAATCTCCTTAAACTGTGAGTTAAATTAAACTTCTTCTCCTTTCAGTTGTGGACACTGAGGGTTGTGGGAATGGGAAAGCTGACCAATACCAAAAATTGGTATCAGAAGAATGGGGTAGTTGGCAGAACTGTACCTGGCCATGTGGTTAAGAAGCCTGTGGAGCTGGTTTGTGGAAGCAGATTGGAAGTTTTAAGTTTCAAGAAAGATAAATTTTAAAATAATGTAAACATATCATTATGTGTGGCTCTTGTCAAAACACACAAAAAGTGAAGATGCTTCCAGGAAGAGAAATAATAAAGGTCATTCTCAGGAGGAGGATGGTAGGATGTTTGTGTGGAGGAAATTTCAAGACAGCTCCACATTAAGCTTGTGGAAGAAATCTCGTTGCCAGATATATAGTGAAATTTGGGGTTAGAGGCAGAGAAGAAAAATTTCATAAACTTAAATTGTGTCCCCAAAGAGACCACATGTAAAAGAGATAAAGCTGTTGAGATTAGTTTTAATAGCAACCAAGTACTTCATACAAGGAAAAAAGGAAATATCCTTGAGAACATCTCAGAAAAGATCAAGATTGTATATATGCCAGAATAAAGGGTAAATATTATAAACATTAGATTTCATCAAAGAGCTCAAGAAGGGCCTGTAGCACTGATTCCCTAGGATTCCTTTACCTGCTTAATCAGGCCAAGCACCCTGAAGCCACTGTATGGATGGTCCAAGGGGTCTTGGCTACTATGCCCCCTCATAACATCTCCCTTGCCATGCTGGATGTAGCTACATGCAGAATGCAAGTGTTCTGCCATGCTGGAGGCTTCCATCCAGTCTTCAAAGGAAGGACAGAGGCCTGGCCACAGTCATTGAGAGACTTTACATGAAGCTATAGGAAGAAAGCCAAGGTGACTGGAGAGCGCAGGGAATCTTAGATGCCAGGACCATAGAATATCTGCCAAGGAAATCTGCAGTGTGTGAGTGAATCAGGCCCAAAAGAAAGGCCACACAGCCTACAAGCAGCAAGGTGGTGTAGAAGTGGTAATTCAAGCCCTTTGGAGCTCACATTTCACTTCCCATCTCACTCCGCAGGATGCCACAAGTGGGGTAATGTGGTGTAAAGTTTATCCTGCTGGGTGTCAGTTTGTTTTGGCCATATTCTCTTCTATTCCCCCATTCCTTCCTTTTTGGAATGGGATTTTATATGCTGTGCACTTGCACATTGGTCTTCTGTAGCTTGCTTTTATTTTTTTATTTTTATTTTTTTGGAGCCAGGGATTGAACTCAGGCCCTTGAACTTGCCAGAGAAGCACTTATTCCACTGAGCCATCTCCCTGGCCCTGCTTTTAATTTTTTGACAAAGGTTCACGCCTAAGATTTTACCTGAGTTTTAGAAGAGATTTAGGCTTGGACATACCGGCAATGCTGGACTACAAGATTTGGAGAGAGAAATAACTGTGTTTTGAGTTGAAGACAAGACATTTGTATCATGGTAGGGAAAATGACCACCTTTTCATGTTTAACAAGGTTTAGGGAGACATATCTGAATGTCAGGTGGAGATCAACTTGATTTGATTTGGGATTCAGATGGAGGATTAATGTAGCTTGTTTCAGGTTCTGTTTGATGTGTTTTAACTCTGCCATATACTTTTTTTTTGGTGGAACCAGAGGTTGAACTCAGACCATTGCACTTGCCTGGGAAGCACTTATTCCATTGAGCCATCTCCCTGGAACCCTCTACCATATACTTTTGAGGAGTGGCTTTGGTCATCTTTGTCTGGTATCTCTCCACTTCCTGTCACTAAATCTCTGCTGTGCTTCTTGTCGCCATGATCTGTGAATTAGTTTTGCTTCATCATGCCACTCTGCTTTGATGGTTCTGCCTTGGATCCAGCTGATCATGGACTGAATATTCTTAAATTATCAGGCAAAATAAGCCTCTTATCGCTAAAATTTTGCATTTGAATATTGTATCCTGGAATGAAAATTCTTTTTTAAATTTTTTTCACATTTTTATTGAGACACAAATAGCAATGAGACAGTTTCAAACAAAACTGGTATGACAGCTTCAATAATTAACACATTACATACAGTCTTCCTACTGGTTAATTGCTGTACATGATGCAGACTTGATATCCTATTTACAAACACCATTAGAACACATCCCTCTATTCATTAAAAGAATGTAA
>NDGN011375551.1:0-11868 GCA_002564285.1 Tympanoctomys barrerae
AGAAGAGAAGAGAAGAGAAGAGAAGAGAAGAGAAGAGAAGAGAAGAGAAGAGAAAAGAAGCTAATTTTGATTCAGTTTCACAGGTTTTGGTCCATAACTGGTTGGCTTGGCTGCTTTTTGACACTTGGCCAGGCAGCGCATGTAGTGGGAGCACAACTGCTCACCTCAGGGCCAGAAAAACAAACAAAATCAGAAAGAGCAAGGGATCACCACATTCACCTTTGAGAGCATTCCCCAAAGACCCCCACTGACCTCACCCCCTTAAAGGGTCCACCACTCCCACTAGTGCAGCCCGGGGGGCTTCATGCTTTAGTGCATGAGTCTGTGGAACACTGAAACTGTTCCAAATGTGTAGCAGCAGGAAACAACAAAAGAGAACATCTCTATCAGCAGATATGAAAGGATTTCTAGAAGATATTATTAAGTGACAAAGGCAGAGTGTAAAGTGCATATTATGTTGTTTTCATAAAAAAGAAAATTTTAAAAAATTTAATGTATAGATAATGCCTTACTTATACGATTTTTCAGCTTGATAATAGTGTGGAAGCAATTTGCATTTGGAAGAAATGATGCATTCAAACTTTGGATTTTGGTCTAGTGCTGTGCAGTCCACTGTCCTTGCTGGTGCTGATCAGCAGTGGTGAAATAGAGCACCAGTCAGGCCACGATCACCATGAGGGTAAACAACACACACTAGTGTATTCTGAACTCGTATGATGTTCTTATCATCATTTAGCCACATCCTAAATTAAGGAACATCTGTACACATGCCATATTTTTAAAAAAGAAATGCAGGAATAATAAACCAAGAAAGAATGAAAGTGGTTATCTATAAGGAGTAGGGACAGAGGTGGAAGAGATATGGGGGGAGTGACTTCCGTAGCTAGCGTTCTGTATAATTCTGTCTGACAAAAGTATGTTCATTTTTACCTGTTCAAATACTTAAATTAAAGAACAGGAAAAAGAAAAAAATCTCTAAAACTGAAAGTAAATTAAATGGGATGAGGCCATTTATATTTCCAATAAACATCACAATCACACTGAAAGTAGTATTCTCCTGTTTATAGCCTCCCAAGAGTTCATGCCATCACACCCAGTCTCAGTGAACATCTCAGCATGCCCCAGGGTTGGGGCCGGCATGGCAGGCCCAGGAGTCAAACCCCAGCCCCTAAGCCTACTTGCAGGCACTTTGATTCACTGAGCTATTTGGTCAACCATATAAAATTAAAAAAAAAAAATTGGAGAGTGAACCAGGATCTTTGCACTGAGCTATATTTTAGACCTATTTTTTTACTTTTGTTTTTTAGACAAGGTCTTGCTAAATTACTCACTTATGCAGACTGGGTTCAAAGTTGCAATCCTCCTACTTTATCCTCGCAGAGTCCTGTGATTACTGACATGAGGCATTTTTTAAAATGTCAATGTCTAAAAAACAAAGAAAGGCTCTAAAAACATGACACATTAAAGCACACTATCATGGCAATTAATTGCAATGCCTAACTATATACTATATATTGTACTAGCAGGGAGGAAAGGCGGTAAGAGATCTTGTTAGATCAGCTAACACAATTGGTATATCAAAGATGAGATTAAAGTATTGATGACTCTGTTGTGCTTAAGTAAGGATACACAGAAATATTTATTTGTAGAAGACTATGATGTGTATGACTAATCATTAATCCTGTGTGCATATGCACACATTATATAACTGTATATACACATACAAAAAGAAAAGGAAACAAATGATAAAATATTGGAGTAAATTATTAAAGACAAATGAATATTTTTATTAATTTTATTAAGAAACAAATAGCAATGAGATAGTTTCAAAACCAATTAATAGGACAGTTTCAACAATTAACACATTGCATACTGTTGTCTTTGTAGTGGTTATTCATAGTACAAGATGCAGACCTGATATTCTGTCCAAACACTATTAGTACACAAAAGATAAATGAGTCTTGTTAAAGAAAATGTGTGACCTTTTTTGGTGTGTGTTTACTTTTTTTATTTTTATAGTTTTTGTTAGAAATGATTTCCAATAAAAAGTTTAAATAATGGATGCAACTAGAGAGCATATTCTTAAGTGAAATAAATCAGACCCGCATGTGCAAACATTGGATTGTCTCCTTAGTTTGAGGAGCTAAAAAAGAAAATGGAATCTGAAGTACAGATACACTAAAAAAAGAAAAGAAAAGAAAAGACTTAAAATCTTAATTTGACTCAAAACCAAACCAGTTCGATATCACATCCCTTAAATCTGGGTATAATAGATGCTGGGAAAAGGGAATGAACCTATTCAAAATGAAAGAGTTACTGAGTTGAGGAGGACAGGAGAGGGGATGAGGGAAAGAGATCTATCTATGTATGTAAGCAAGGTGGTTTGGACAACTGTACTGTGCATTTTTGCTAGTCTATGGAAAGAAGCAGAGAATATTTAATTTGTTTTGTCTCCTTTTTTCAATTGTTGGTACTACTTTTTCTTTTCTTAATTTCTGGGGGTTTTTTTGTTTTTGTTTTTGTTTTTGTTTTTTCCGGAACCAGGCTCTTGTGCTTGTCAGGGAAGCTCTTATTCTACCAAGCTATCACCCCAGCCTCCTTTTCTTAATTTCTTATACATTTCTTTCTTTCTTTATTCTTCCAATTTTACATGCATATATCTATTAGTTGAATAGCTGGTTGGAAGACAACACTATGCATTACAACAAAAACTGTGAAATTTGTATAACTTTGTTAAATGAAATTCTGTATCACTTGTAACTTTTTCTGTTTTAATACTATTTTATACTCTCTTTAAAAAATAAAAAAATTAAAAAACAAACAAAATGAAACAACAAAAAAATTTAAGAAAAAGCACCTAAGCAAGAACCAAACTTAAAAGGGCCGGCAAGATAGTTCAGCATAATAAGCACCTGCCTGGCAAGCATAGGGACCAGGGTTGGATCTCTGGCACCACATGTCATGCCAGCCCCAACCCCCAGGCTCACTAAGCTGGTAATCGAGACCAGGCATGTGGGGCACACATGTAATCCCAGCACTAGTGAGGCTGAAAACAGGAGGATCACTATGAGTCTGAGCTGTGTAGTGAGACCCTGTACCACATACACTAAAAAAAAACATTTAAAATCTTAATTTTGTTCAAAACTAAGCCAGTTCAATATCACATCCCTTAAATATGTTAATAGCTAAAAATCTGTTTCTTGAGAGCAGTTTTCTTTGATTATTCCTTAAAGTTCAGAAGAAAATAAAGTTTCATCCAGCACATTTACTACTTTTCCTTCATTTCTGGGTTTTGCTCTGCCCTAGGTACTGGCTAAGATCCACAAAAAGTTCAATCAATTTTTTTTTTCCTTAAGGAAATGAATATAGCCCTTTGATTTACCCAGAACTCCAGGGCAAACTTACCCTCTCACCATTAAATAATTTCATATCAAAGGAGACTAAGCTGCATCTGCCCAGACTTCACCCACAAGAAAGACTTCAATTCTTCCCCCAAGCCCTCAGGTAGTGTTTTTTGTTGCCACCTTAGAAGGAATTATGAAGCCAGTTCAGGGTTTACAACAATCTAGGAGCAAGATCTGGCAGATACAGGAGCGGTGGCGAGCACTCAGTCTCCTACAGAGACTCCCCAAGCCAGAGCTTCCTAGTGGGCCCAGAAATCACTTCTGCTTCCTCTCCTAGAAAACTTTATCTCTCATTTCAAATTTCTGGTATACAGCTTAACCAGTATGTATTTGTTCATTAAGTACTGGATTTTTAGATGATCAATATTCTACTAAAATGAAATTTTTAGTGTGCTGCTGTTGGTTTGGTGCAATGTTTACTTAGAAATTTGTACCTTTACTCCCATCTGTGGAAAAACTGCCTGTGATTTCCTCTGTTGGGCTAAAATGATCCCTAAAGTGGAAAGTTATCCTGCACATCACAGCATCCCCACAGTACGAGTGGAGCCTGGGCAAATGAGAGCTTAGTTAAGTACTATGTTAATGAATGACAGATGATTATGATCGAATAGGAGATCTGAAATACATGGAGCAGAGAGTTAGCTAGAAATGGTTGACAGTCTCTCATTGAACTTTTTAAAAACTCACTTCTTGTCACTTTAAGTCTACACTGTGCATCCACTTTAAGTCTACACTGTTCTTCTAAATGTTCTCATTAAAGAAGAGATGGCAATCAGGCTGGGAGAGGTCAGGGCCTAAATGCGGATGGTTTGGCCAAAGCCTTTGATTGAATAGGCCTCCTGATGCATTTTGCTTTCACTCAGGTTGATAGGATAAGGTAGGTATTCACAAGTGTGGTTGAAAATAAGAAAGAGAGAGGTGGGGGAGAGGCAGGGAGGCAGGGAGAGAAGGAGGGAGAGAGAAAGAAAGAGAGAGAGAGAGAGATGAAAGGAGTCAATGAAGACTGAAATAGATTGAAATTACCCATGTAATGCAGTGAGAAATTAGAGTCAAACTTTGAGAGCAAAACTAGATTTTAGTAGAACATGGAAGCTACATGGGAATTATAAGCCAGATCAGTGGCCTCTTGTCTTTCCTCTGCTGTGTATGCTAATTAGGTTTTCATGGTACATATGTAGTGCCACAAGGACAGGCCAGGACAGACAGGTGAAGTTTTGTCCCGATGAAGTCAAAAGCAAATGTGACCCTTAGATCACAAGTCTTTGGTCTTCTGTTCCCTTCCAGGAGTTCATATCTATGATGGTGACAGAAATTTGCTTATATTCCTAATTCTCTGTTGTTTCCTCATTTTGCCTATAATCTACACAAATGGATACCCTTCAAACTTGGGCCTCATAGCCACCTGTAGTATACATTTCTGAACTGGTTGGGTCACCACTGAACCAAAAGACCTTTCTCATGCCTACCTTCATGTTCTCTTTCTCTGAGATTTGGAATTTTCATATTAGGGGACATAACCAAACACATAGATTTACAAAGAGAAACTGAAAGCACTAATAATTCTGAGGAAATGCTAGATGTCAAGCACACCAAGGTCATGCTTCCTAAAGTTGAAGAATGAATTCTAAGGAACAGCAGAGGAAAATTTATTGGGAAAAAGGAATGGGGAATAGGAATAGCTCCTTGAGACAGTGGGATCTCAAATGAACTACAATGAGTTTACTTCTCAAAGGAAGCTTTTTCAATTAACTGAGTCTATTGGTACATTTTAGGTGCAAATAATGATCACATTCATTATAGAGCATTTGTACCTATACATGATATAACTTGATTCTTTTTTCCCTATTCTCCGCTCCTCCTTTCATCCCCTCTTCCTCTCCTTGTGAAGTTTTATAGAGATAAATCATGAACTTGGTGCACTGTCAAAATTCTAATTAACCAATAGGATTGTAAGTATATATATTGCTTAGGTAGTATTGATGCAAAGGTAGCAAAGACATATGGGTGACATCATTAATGTTGGTCAATAATCTTTAATCTTAAACTTGCTAGTCTTGGTTTTAGTCTTAGTGGGTGGCAGAGGAAGGCCCACCTCCCATGAGATAATGGGAAATCTCTAAAAGGTGATACTAATAACTTCAAGCTTCTGTGTATCCTCTAGGGAAGTATGTAAATCTATCCAGTGTGACTTTAATTTTCCTCAGAGGCACCTCCAGCCACAGTTTTGATGTGTCCTCATTTTCTGCACTGGTTCCCTGGAGGGTCCAGCCCTGTCTGACTGCCAACTCCATTCCTACTTCACTAAGCTGTCTGTAACACTAAGACAAACATAAAATACATAGAACGTCAGTTGTATTCAAGGAATGAGTTTGTAGAAACAAACTCCGCAATCTGAAAGGAATGGCATGATGAGTGCACCCAGGGAGGGTCTGGGCAGTGTGCAATTACCTTCTCCAGGGCTGGGGCTGCTCTGGGGGGAGAGGAAGCTCGCTCTCTGGTAGGTCTGCCACACAACAAGGCCACCCACTGGGATGGTGCAGAAGACACCAAAATGACCCCATCTAGACCGTTCACACTCCTCTCTGTCAGAGCTTCCCTAACTGGCTTATTGAGTTCAGTGCATCTAATCCTGGGTGTCAAATACAGAAAGGCCGTGAAGAAAATCTTTTTTTTTTTTTTTTTTTTNAACTGGGGACTGAACTCAGGCCCTTGCGCTTGCTAGGCAAGCGCTTATCTACTGAGCCGTCTCCCCAGCCCCATGAAGAAAATTTTAAACAACTCCCAGAGGCCAGAGTGTATAAATAATGTAAACACTTTAATAGAAAGTATTAAAACAAATTTTAAGATTAAATTTACTAAATGATAACAGTTGTGACTAAATGTGAGTGGCTACTTATGCTTACATATTAGTTCTTTCACTGTACAGAGTACAGTCCAAGGAGTTTCCCGAAAAAGAAGGCAAGGATAGCAACTAGTCTACCAACCAGGTCCTTGACTCTCCTCCCAAAAAGGAAAGCTCAGAACTTATCAGTGAGAAGAAAAGAAAGCAATTATCAGGCATAAATAAAGAAGCTTATACTCAGAGGGGCTGGGAAGATAGCTCAGTGATATAAGCATCTGCCTGGCAAGCACAAGGACCCGGGTTCGATCCCTGGTACCGTATGCAGTGCTGGCCACTGAAACCTGGCATGGTGGCACATACCTATAATCCCAGCTCTGAGGAGGGTGAAACAAGAGGATCACTATAAGTCCAAGTTGCCTAGGGAGACCCTGTACCAAATAAATTTTAAAGACTTTTTAAAATTTAAAAAAAGAAATATACATTCAGATAAAATAGTATAGGATAGGACCTCCAGGTATTTAAGATAAGATATTTTGTTCTGGGCCAAGTAATATTTATATGTTTTGAACAGAGAGATCTATAGAATTTGTGAATCTATGATCGAGAAGAGGCACAGTTTGCAGGTGAAAGAAGGTAATAAGTTTATTTTTCACATGAGAAAGTTATAGACCCAATATATTATTAGGTTTTGTTATTGTTGTTTTTGTTTGTTTGTGGCTTTTGTTTCATTTTGTTTCAAATCTAAGGGTGGAACCTAGGGCCCCTTGGCACTGAACCACACGTCTTCCCCCATTCTTGCTTTTCTGTTTTGTTCTGTTTTTTGTTTTCTTTTCTTTTCTAATTTGAGAACAGGATCCCATTAAGTTGCTCAGACTGGTCTTACATCCTCCTGTGTCCATATCCCAGAGAACTAGTACTCCATTAGCCACTACATCAGTTATTTATTGTGTTTTCTTAAATGGGTGATCTAAGATGCATTGCTCAAAAGTGTTTGAACTCTTCCAATCTGTTTCTCTCATCCTAAGTTCAGGCTGCTACTTCTACCTTATCAACTACTTCAATTTATAATATCTTTAAGGGATTTCGATGTGACGGGCCTGGAAGCAAGAGAAGCTGAAGGAGAAAAGGCAGTGGAATGTAGGTCTGGATGACCCGGAGTGACTTTGTGGCCAGAAGTTGCAGTCTTTGGGAAAGTACAGTTTTCCTTGTGTCCTTTCTACCTATCTTTAGTTCTTCTATCCTTCCTCATGGAGCACAGGTCTCCTAATAATGTACTTTTCATAAATGCAGGGACCTTAGATTAGAAAAATAAATAAAGTTAAGGGAGGCGGAGTGCTTGGATTTATGCCGGGTAGGATGAGTTGTACCTGCCAAAACACGCTTTGTTAACTGCACACATTTCTCTATGACGTGGATAAGAGGATCTGGTTATTGTCATTCTCCCTATTTTCTTTTTTTAATGAAAAATTGTCTGACATTTCGGTCTTGGTTTCAAGTATTTCAGACATTAAAAAGTCCCTGGGAAACTTATTTAAAAGCCAAGTTCTGGTTCTGGAAGGCTGGCAGCTGATCCAGGAATCTGTATTTGATGTAAATTCCCACCTTTCCCTGGTGCTGGGGTTTAGACATAATCCGGGTGACTGAAGTAGAAAGGAAAGCCGTGTGCCTGAAGTGCTCCTTGACTACCAGCAGGTGGCTCCATAGCCTCTTAGACGAGGGGCTTTGCAGTTTCCCTTAGGCATAGGGTGTGAAAGGCTGCAGGAATATGGTATGGTACAAAAAATAAGCAGATATTAAAATAAACTTAACAGTCATCACTTACTAACAGTTTCTTTCAAAAGTACTATAGCGACACTATGTTGATGCTAAAGAAATTTTCTTTATAGTATAAAAGTATTTTTTGCACAAGGACTTCCTGCTTGAGCTGCTACCTCCTTGCAGTTTCTCAGGGACAAACCACCTAGGTATCATCAGAAGATGAGTCACAATCGCAATGACAAAATAATGCCCTCTGGCCCGAGCCATGATCAACTAAATGCCATGAGGTCTGGATGTGGGGACAGATCACACCGCCACAAGAATGTGTGCAATGTATCCCATGTTCAGGAGACAGTGTGCCTTGAACCCTCCCTGCCCTTGGAGTTTCCCAGGTGACACTTTTCTGGAGCTCCACTTTTCTAATTATAGCTGCTGTCCTGTCTCTAGAACCACTCATACTATAAACATTTCTTCCTTCTACTATGATCCTTGTCACATGGTTTTTGGCCTGATATAGAGGAAGGAGGTTGGGAATGATTATAAACTGATGATGAGTCTTTGCATAGCTTGTTTCCTCATTTCAGTGCCTTACCTTCTCATTAACCCCCTCCTCAGTGTAGTGTTTTGCGGGGTATACTGGAAATAAGACATCACTGTAGAACTCACATCATATTGTTGCCTGGTTTGGGAATTCTGTAGATTCTTTCTAAAGATTCTTTCTAGGATTTTCTTGTTGTAAACAAAAAATTGGACAAAACAAGTGCAAAAAGTAGTGAAATTTTACATTTACTGAAGGTAGAAGAAACATGCTCTGAGGAGTATGAGCCATTTAAAAGTTGGATAAGAAATAACACTCTGGAGAGTGATAGTGGACCACTGTGTGTGAAAGAGCAAACACAGTGACCACACAATGGTGGTCATCTTTTGTATTGTCTACTCCTCAGGCTGGCATCAGATCTAGGCTGTCCTATCAAAATCCTGCCTGAGTTCCTACAAGAATTAGAGAAAGCAGTCTCTGATTGGTCCCAGGTGCAGGACATTGGGAACTCTTGTTTGGTGCATTTCCTGGATCTCTGTAATTGATTGAACACGCCCACTTTCCCAGAAGGCTTTGCCACCATTCACTGCCTCAATATGGCCTGACTGACCTCCAGTCAATACCAGAGACAGCCCCAGCTCCAAGAGCACTAAATCAACTTACTACCTTTGAGGACTTTTTGAGGGGAGAAATGTTACCCACATAGGTAAGCCTAAAATCTTCACACTGATCTACACTCCCCAGTGCTTTTTAAATGTTTTATTTTGAGACAGCATCTCCTGAAGTCACTAAATTGCTCAGGGTGGCCTCCAACTTGCCATCTTCCTGCCTCACCCTCTTAGGTTTCTAGGGCTATAGGCATTTTTCATTGTGCCAACTTCCTTTAAGAATCTCTAGACACCTTCAATCAAATAAAATTCAGGTCAGGCCAGCTCATCCTGCCAACCAGATGTCTAAGTAGCTACCTGCGTATGCTGGGACCTTTATTGTTCATATACAGTACATGTTCAAACAAAAGAACATTTCAAGATACAGACACTTCAGAATAGAATTCATTTTCTCAAGAGTAGGCAAATGCTTCAGTTGGCTCTTCAAGTATTCAGTAAGATTCCCTATCAAGTAATGAAGAAGAAAAGTTTAGAAAGGAAAAAAAATGTAAACATATGCATAGAAACAAGTTTGGTTGCTTATAGAAAGAATGGAGGAAGAGTTTAATGAGGCTTTTACAGGCTAAACCATAATTTCAGGGGTAAACAAGCTCATTCAGTCTCCAGAATTATAGGCAACTGAAAATGACAGTGAGGCATGCACCGAAGCTGAGGAGGCCATACTCTCAGTGGCAGGTCTCCAAATGTTTTCCAACTTTTTCTTGCTTCACAACTGATTTCAATGATTTACCTGAAATACCCATTTCCTCTACTATTCTGCTCTAGCAATCCTCCTCAAGCACAATGTTAATCATTTTAATTCCCTTCTCCAAAAGGCTGCAACAGTCCCTGTTGTCTACAGGTCAAGCTCTTTAATATACTTTTGTCATAAACAGACCTCACCTAGTTTATAATAATAGGTAAGACAATGGGAAGTCCTTGGCACAGTCATCCAGAGACCTGGAACTCCAGCTCTGCCTCTAAGTAGCAATGATATCTCGAGTCAGAATGTGTGCCCTCTAAGTATGGAGCCATAATAGGAACTCATTGGGAGCTTGTGTAGATTAAACAGAGTAAATGTACTCTATTTCCCACTCATACTGCATGCCAATTGTAATGAATTGCCGGCACAAGAGGCAGAGACTACCAGGCTTGTGTAAAGGAAACATGGGATGAAATTTATTGTGCCTGGGCGAAGGCAGACAGAAGATCATAAGTCTGTAGGGAACAAAGAGAAGTGTTCCTTCATCCTTTTTTTGAAGTGTGCCCTTTTAACAAGACTAAAAAAGACAGGAGATATTAGATGAAAAGATGTTCATAAACATCTGTAGCTAAGGTTCTCTGGCTACCTTGCACTTCAGTCTGCAGTCTTTGAAACATCTGGCATAAACATCAGGTATCTACAGAGGTCCCAGGACCTGAAAAATTTCCTCTCCTTTCTTATCTGTTGTCCTATCTTATCCTCTGTCTGTGGATGACAGGTTCACACTGAGCTCAGTTCCCTGCAGAGAGTAGCATTTCTGTTGGCAAGCAGGTAGGGGACGGGGAGTCAGACCTGATTGTAACCTTACACCAACCTAGGGTATTTTATGTTTCTCACATCTACCACTCTTAACATTGCATTAATTATGTTTTACCAGCTGAATACCCCCTTCCCATTTAATGGCACTCTACCCAAGTTCTATGAGTTGAAGCTTTTCTGAGAATGAAAGACCTATTTGAATGTCGCCTCTTCTAGGAATGCATCTCTTGATTCTTCCCCATCAAAATGTGTACCTGCTTATTCTGTCCTCACTTGCCTATGCTGTCCCTTATTCTTTCTTGCATTACAATGTTTTTACATATTTTATTTTCTTCTCTATTGGCACATACTATCTGAAGATAATTTAACTTACCTTCCATTCCAAGCACCCACTAGAATGATTTGTACATGGTAAGCTCTTTGTGATCACAGGTAGGGCTTAAGTGAATGATGCAAGCATTAGAGCTGACTTTCACTTAAGAGGTGGGATCAGTTCTGAAGATGTGGGTTACCACAGCCACAGCCTGGAAGGCTGTATCATCCTTCCCTACTCTTCCTGACTCTGCTTAACAGCCACCATGAAGTGTACAGCTTTCTCTCTGCCAGGTAACCTCTGCATGCCAGCCTGCCTTAAAGTCAGCCCTGAAATGTGAGCCAAAGTAAACCTCTCCTTCATTAAATTGTGGGTGTCCACTATGGTGTCCCAATGACAAGAAAGTCACTGAACACTCCATTTGCCTATAGCTCTTCACTAATAGTAACTTGTTCTAAAATTTCATTCCTCTAAAAAAAAAAAAAAGTCAAATTACCCTTATTTGCAGATACTATGATCCTATACATAGAAGATCTTAAAGAATCCACCACAATTTTGAGGGTAGTAGGAACAGAACCCACTGCTTTGCACCGAGCTACATATTCCTTCCTCTGTGTAAGTTTTAAATTTTGAGGTAGGTTCTTTCTCAATTGCTCAGGCTAGTCTCAACTTGCAACCCTCCTATCTCAGGCTCTTAGAGTGCAAGGATTATATAAGTGTACTACCATACTAGCCAGAAGAGTTTTATATTTATATCTGAAAAACAAATCCAGCAAGTAGCAAGACACAGATCAGTGATATATAGATAGATAGATAGATAGATAGATAGATAGATAGATAGATA
>NDGN011375568.1:0-10652 GCA_002564285.1 Tympanoctomys barrerae
GAATCTTGACTTATCCTCATTTCTCCCATCTCCTGTCCTTTGTCCCCTCTTCAATTCCCCGCTTCTCCCCAGGTGGCCTTCGTTGACTGATCCACTGGTTCGGGACATGGTACCGCATACTGTGCAGGTCCTGGAACCCCAGGCACGCCTTGCCAGCTCTGGAACCAGGCATGGTAGTACATGCCTGTAATCCCAGTGCTGGGAAGGTTGAGGCAGGAAGATCACTGTGAATCTGACCTACATAGTGAGATCCTATACTAAATAAATAAATAGATGATATTTTATTTTATTTATTTATTTATTTTTGTGGAACCAGGGATTGAACTCAGGTCCTTCTGCTTGCCGGGGAAGCACTTATTCTACTGAGCCATCTCCCCGGCCCCAATAGATGATATTTTAAAAAATAAAATAAAAAAAGATTCAATTTTATCCATTGAACCTTTTCTACCTAGTCCCGAAAGCCTGTCTGGCCAGTGAGGCACATGGGCTTTGGTTTCACCATCCAGCCTTGCCATTCATTTCTTGGATTTTTCTTTCACTGCACTTGCACGAATGGAATACCAAGGCTGCTATGTCATTTACTGTGAAGAGATAAGGAAACCGTGCAAGTCCCCAATGCCACCCACACCCAGCATGGGTCTTCCCTCTGCAGCAAGCCAGCAGCCCGCCGAGCTGTGCTGAGCCACTCAGCTGGGCACTTCTTGACAGCACAGAGAGCTGCCTCGGTCTTACCACCCAGCTCACTTCACTTCAGGGGAGAGACATAGCCCATCACTGCGCAGCAGCTGTCTTCAAGCCAAAGCGAGATGCAAGCTTTGTGACCCAGCCCATTATTCTCTCTAGAAGACCTTGGGCCTAACTGCACACAGCACTAAGCTCTTCGAGGCTGGGCCACCACACAAGCCTCACCCTTTTCTGGGCAAGAACTAGTTTGCCCACCAGCATATCAAGTCCACTCTGCCTCACTCTTCAGCCACTCTAGCACAGACTGTTGAGATTCCAACTGCTCGCCCCTGATTAGACATGCTGCTACATTTGTTTCCCTAGCCCTAGGCACTAAAATGAAATTTTTAGGGTGATTATCCCCCAGACACCAAAAACCACATCACCTTGTCTTCAGAGATAATCATTATACATAACACTTCTCTATTGGTGGGACGGCACACTGGTGCAACCACTATGGAAATCAGTGTGGAGATTCCTCACAAACCTAGAATTGGAGGTCCCATTCAAGCCAGCTGTTCCCCTCCTGGGTATTTGCCAGAAGAGCTGAAAACCTCATACCACAGTGATTTATGTGCACCCATGTTTATAGCAATATAATTTGTCATAGCTAAATCTTGAAAATAAAACCAAATGCTTTATCCAACTGAGGAATAGATAAAGATGTGATATTTTCATACAAAAGAGTGTTACTCAGCTATAAAAGTGATAAACTCAAGGTTTTTCTTGGTAAATGGATGCAACTAAAGACCATACTCATAAGTGAAATAAATCAGACCCACCCATGCAAATATCATAGCGTCTCACTAGTGCAAGAAGGTACAGCTGATACTGTGAAAACTGACAGGATCTATTCAACTGGAAGGGATTACTGAGATGAGAAGAAGAACATTTGGGGGGCATGGGGAAAAGATATAGATCTATGTGTGTATGTAGAATGCCTTGAGTAAATGTCCTATGTATTAAAAGAAAGTTAGATTTGGAACTTTGAATGAATGCATTGAGAAGAGCTTACCGTGTGATGCTCAAAGGAGGCATGTGATGTTAGACATCAGACTTCAGGCACTTGAACCTGCAGAACGTTGCCTTTCCATGTTTGAATATTTACCTACATTCATGTCATCAAAGAATCATGGAAAACTTTCAAGATTGAATTTTCACCCAGCCTGGCCTCATCTCTGTGCCCCGTCCCTCACTTCCCCACACTGCCGATGTACAGCCCCACAGGCTGGGTGCAGAGAGCTTGCTTCCTGAAGGCCACGTGCACCTGCACACTGGCCTTTTTATCTGCTGTATATTTTTCAATGTTTTCTCTCTGGGACACTTTCCTTCACTTGTCAAAACCTCCCAAGCACATCTCTCTGGTTCTCCACCTCTACCCTCTGCTAGTTCCATACAGTAGATTTATCTTTTGCTTTGATTTTTGGTACCAGGAATTGAAGCACTCACACTTAACTGATCCTGAGCCCTTTCTTATGTTTTATTTTGAAACAAAGTCTTGCTAGATGGTCTTGAACTTGTGATCTTTTTATTTTTTTTTAATGTATTTAATACAGGGTCACTACACAGATTGGATTTTTAATGATCCTTTCTGTTTTCAGCCTCCCAAATAGTGGACCACCATGCCCAGTCCATCTCAGAATGCCCCATGAGTGGGACTGGCACTGTACACTGAGGATTGAACCCTGGTCCCAACACCTGCTTAAGCAGATGCTTTAGTCCACTGAGCTATCTTGCCAGCCCTTGAACTTGTGATCTTATTACCCCAGATTCCTAGAGTTCTGAGATTAGAGGTGAGCAGTGCTACACCCAGCTTCTTATGATCATTCTAAAATATTTCATATTTGTGTCATGAAAGGGTGGCACTGGTTCTTTATATTAAGCTCTTATAGTCCCAAATAGCTATAGGACACAATCTTCAGGAGGGGCAGACTTTAGGATTATTAAATTTTTGGATGGCTGTTAAAATTGAGCTGCTAATTTTACTGAAGGAATGAGTCTGTGATAAGCTGGTTTAGACTGTGTAATGCCATAAAGAGTGATGAGGAATTTAACATTTCCTAAAATATTTAGATGTCTGAGATGCAGTTCAAGTTTAATGGTTCAACATCAAGAACTAAAAACTTTGCATCAAATTGCAAGTCCTCTATGGAAAAGTCTGAATATATATATATATATATATATATATATATATATATATATATATCCAAGGTACAGATATGCCTCAGAGTGGAAATACAACAAACATAAACAAAGAGCAATCAAAATATGCAGTGAAGGCTTACATTATTTTAAGACAAAATGTTATATTAAAATCACTTTCCCATGAATCCCCCCCAAAGTCCTTCACCTCTCCTTGGAGGATACTTATCCCGTCCTTCTTGCCACTTTCTGAAGCAGTTCTGGAGGTCCTCTTTCTTGCGACTTTACAAAATGTGATAAAAATCTGGTGGCTGCTGCCGTTAAGCACCGACGGCAGGGCATAAACCGCGAGGCTGTGTCCTCCCCGCCCCGCCACTGGTTCTAGCGCCTCTGACTTCTGTATCTTCCCAAAGGCGCCATCGCCGCGAAAGGGCAACATCTCGAACCTGTTCAGGACATCAAGGTAGCCGAGGCAGCGCAGCCGAAGACCTTCAGGGACGAGGACTCCAGAGCTGCTGCGGGAAGTGGCAAGGACGAGGGGACGAGCGCCTTTGAAGTGAAGGGGAGGATTTTTTTAAAAAATTCTGGCAATGTGTCTTTTACTGTAATGAATTCTAAGTATTCAAACTCTCACCGTATTTTTTCAACCACACCTCACACCCGTGGAGTGCAACCGCGCCGCATGGGTATGGAGTAGACTAAACTGAACAGCCTGGCTTGCTAACTCTGCAACCCAGGGCCTCAGGAGGAGCTGGAAGCGTGGAGCAGAGCAAGCTGAGCTCTTCTGTCTTTCCAAGAATTGACTGATTCTCCTCAGCAGGCGAGATGCTCAGCACAGGCCCCTGCTGCCGCCCGCTCAGCGCTGACTCACAGCAGGCTCGTCGTGCCTCCCCCAGAAGGAAAAAACGCGGAATGTTTTGGCTGGAACTCAACGGCTGAACATCTTGCCACCTGCCATACTTGTGCAGGGAGCACTACGAATCTGACAATAGCTCTTGTTTCTTGTCCTCCGGCAGACTGGGGTGGGAGGGAGTTGGCCCTGCAGAAGAAAGAAGGGTTTTTGCAAATACTTAGCAGCATGGATCCTGTTCCCAGCCTGGCAGCTCCCACTCGACCATCTCTAGAAGTAACCCGACGCAGACATGCCGAGAGGCTCCAGCGTTTTCAAGTTGTCCTCCTGGCACGCAGGACCAGCTGGAAGCCCTTGAGCATATCTCCACGGCTGGGTTTGGCAGGCATCTGCCTCCGGAGAGGCTGACTTCTCTGTTTCATTTGGCCGGGTTGCTAGAAGCTCTGACTGAGGGGAGCTGCTAGGATACGAAAGTCCAGGGGTGACGGGCTTTGGCAAAGCCCGTGGAAGGACTGGTTAAGTATTCTGGCTCTGCAGAGGGGAAATCGCCCTTCTAAAGGTTGTGTCCTCTCCATACCAAACTTGTGTGTTTCATGGAAAATCCAATCCATACGTTTGTAGCCTGTTTATCTTTAAGGTACTCAAAGTGCCTTCGGGTAAGAAAATCTGATTTCGAGAAAACATTGCCTGCCTTCCATGACACTCCTTTCCTGGAGCCAAACGTCGGTCCGTTGTGGCTAATTGTCCCCAAGCTCCTACTCAATGGAGTTCAGAAGCTTTGACTCCCAGATGAGACTTTTCCAGAAAGAATTTTTCAGAGTCCTGGGAATTGAACCTAGGGTCTTCACACTGAATTACAATAAATTGCCCACGCTGGATTGAAACTTTTGCCTCAGCCTCCCGGTGTGCTTAGATTATAGGCATGCAGACTAGTCCTGCCAGGAAGAATGTTTTGGACTCGGTTGATTTCTAAGCTCTTTGCTACTGTAAGTTGTAGCCATTTTATCATCACGACCAAAAAAATCAGATATCAGAACGGTAATGCTGGGGTTGACAATTTGATGGTAGTTTTGTTTTATTTTATTCATCATTCAGATGAATATCATTTTACTTTGCTTATTTTTAATTTTCTTTATAAAAATGGCAAAGTTCTTTGAGAAACAATTTAAATTTGCATTTTAAATTGTGATTACAAATTCTTTCCTTTTCACAGTACCAATTGTACCTTTCAGATTTCAATTACTCTTTCAGGTTCTCACACTGGCGAGGTAATACAGTGTCTGCACACGTGGATCTGATTTATTTCACTTATCAGTATAGTCTCTAGCTGTGCCCATTTATCTACAAAGCCTAGAATTTATCTTTTTATAGCTGAATAATACTCCATTGTGTAAAATTACCGTATCTTTTTCATCCATTCCTCAGTTGGTGGGCATTTGGGTTGTTTCCAAGATTTAGGTATGCAAATTGTGCTGCTATAAACATGGGTGTGCACTTATCACTGGGTATGATAATTTCAGTTCTTTTGGAAAAATACCTAGGAAGAAAATAGCTGGCTTGAATGGGACCTCCAATCTTAGCTTTTTGAGGAATCTTCATACTAATTTCCATAACTGGGATGAGGAAAAGGACAAAGGAAAGAAGGGAAAAGGATATATTTGGGAAAAATATATATATATAGAGAGAGAGAGAGAATAGTTTGGATAATTGTATCCTTGATTTCTGCTGGTCTTTTGAAAAGAGTAGTTAATGCTCAATTTTTTCTTTCCATTCTTTTTTTTCTTTTAGACCTTTTACAACTTTTTTGTTATCATGTTGTTTTGTTTTTTCTTTAAACCAATCATATACCTTTATATCCGGCAACCTGAACAACTAATTTGAAGGTAGCATCATGCAGTGCAGCAACCATTGTTGAATTCCTAGTCCTTTGTTTAATGAAATTTTGTATCATTCAGAATGCTGTTTGTTCTATCACTATTTTGTATTCTTTAAAAAATAAAAGATGCAAGACTCATGATCTCATGTGTTCCTGTGGTCACATGTAGCCAGGAACTGACCGTGTGCCACTCCTTGGGAAGCCTCCACACAGCCACTGGTGTGAAGATTTGTGGACAGAAGGAGGTTGGATCTCCCAAGAGTGCTCAGGAGGACATGACTGGTGGTCAGAGAAAAGCTGCATCATACATCTCGGTTGCTTTACAGAGAAGATGTGCATTTAGAGACGGCAGAGAGGGACCAAATGGAATCTGAAAGGTACAATCCAGCAGAGACAAGCAAGCCTGTAAAAGACTCAGCAAAGCACCTTCATATTCATTTTAATGAGATTTATGAAGAATTAATGAAGGATATATATTCTGGACTCAGTGGGCTTGAGTATGAATTCACAATTAACTACTCGCTAACTATGTGATTATATGTCAGCGTAAGTAAATTATAACAGGCCCTTGAGTTTCAGTTTCTTACCTATACAGTGAGGGCTGGCCAAACAGCTCAGTGGATGAAAGCACCTGCAAGCAGACTCAGGGGCCAGGGGTTTGATCCCTGGGCCTGCCATGCCAGCCCTTCCCCTAGGGTGTGCTGCCAGGGCACTTGAGACTGGGCCTGTAATCACAGCTCTTGGGAGCAGCAAACTCTTTTTAATCAGAGTCATAAACACAGGGCAGTGTAGAGCTAGTTCTTTTTTCTTTTTTTGGGGGGGGGGGATGGAACCGGGGATTGAACTCAGGCCCTTGCACTTGCCAGGCAAGCACTTATTCTACCGAGCTATCTCCCCGGCCCACCTAGAACTAATTCTTGAGCCTTAAGAAATATTATAGGTTTACCTGCCTCCTGCTTATCCGTGCAATGAATGTGTGGCAATCTATTCTGAAAAGAGAAAGACTCGCAGAACAGAGAGCAAATCTGAGAGGCAGCCTAGGACAGGGTCCCCTGGCAGTGAGGCCAGACTTCCTTAACAGCGTCAAGCTGTTCAGCATAATTTCCTCCACCTTCTCCACCTCCAGAACCAGACATCAGCCATCAGTCATCAGAGTACTGACTACAGTTAGCACAGCGGTACCCAGCTCTTTTGGCACCACGGACCAGTATCACAGGAGACAACTTTTTCATGAAATAATTCAAGTATATCACATTTCTTGTACATTTTGTTTCTGCTATTAGTGTGTCAGATTCTCAAAAGGATCCCTCAGGTGCACAGCTCATGTGGAACCAGGGCTCCTATGAGAATCTGAAGCCACCAGAAGGTGGAGCTGTGACGGTGATGCCAGTCACGACAAGTAGCTGGAAATAGAGAGAAAACCTCTTGCTGCGTGCCTCTTGCTACATGACCTTTTTTCTCCAAGGCCTGGGTATGGGGGACCCTGACCTGATGAAAAAGATCTCCAGCAATATTCTACAGAAGCAGTGAAGTTTTGAGCAAGCATAGATACACATATTCCCCTTATTGAGAGACACATTCCAAGACCACAAGTGGAATCCTGAAAACAGGGATTGTGCTCAACTCTCTTTATGTTATTTTTCCCATACATTAATAAAGCTAAGCTATGATAAAAATTTAACTAATAAATTAGACATAATAATATATTAACAATAACAAGTAGTAAAAAGGGAGCAACTATGACAATGTACTATAATCAAGTGATTTAAAACTTAGGAATTATTTATTTCTGAAATTTTTAGTTTAATCTTTTCAGATAGCAGCTGACTACTAGTAACTAAGATTGAGAAAAGTTAGACTGTAATTGACTGACCATGGTCATCGCTATTTCTTAGACTTCACCCATTAAATCAATACTTTGTATTAAAGTAAAGACTGATGCATACTAGAGGGCCACGTTGCTTGGATGAAGCTAAAACATGGAATCTACAATTCTGTTTTTAAAAAAGAGTTTGTTTTTACAGAGGTCTTATCCACAGACACTGTGATAAAAGCTCACTGTGTTTTATGTCGCTTCACCCTCAGGGCAACCCTGAGCAGAGGGCATCATCAGAGCTGACAAGAATTCAAACTGACAGAGGTGAAGAAAGCCCCCTGGCCCATTCGGCCTCTAAATATATCAGGGTTATGACACCAGATAACCTACCATGTTTCCCCCAAATGGAGACCTAGCTCTCAAATGATCAACCTTGAAAACTAGAGATCAACAAATGACAGACCCAGTCAGCCTGCCCTCGCCTTACCTACCTTACATAGTAGCACCAAGCAGGAGGAGAGTGATAGCAGGTAAGACCAGGATAGGCTGACCAGGGCTGGTGTTTTTGATCTCTAGTTTTCAAAGTTGGTTATTTTCCAGCTAGGTCTTCTTTTCTGGGATGGGGTTACCACCAGAGCTCATCACCTTGACCACTAAGTCATATGGTCTCTTGCCCTGATATTGGCTGGGAAAGGCAGCAGAGCAAGGGGACCTTTGTTTCCTCTCTCCTAGTGGTTTTGAGTACTCAGTGGAAAATTTTGAGAAGCCCCAGATCCTAGCTTCCCCTGTGGCTGGTGATGGTTATATAACAGGCACCTCAGTAAAAGAACTGAATCTCAAATAGTCTACTAACCTGGAAGGAATGTCTGAATGACTCCCACACCACACTGAGGCTAATTCAGTTGGGATTTTTATTGAAGCAAAGGGTTTGGCAATCATAGTTCATAACTTGAGTGCGTCTTTTGATCCCTCCAGAAAATCGCTCATCCAAATGACATTTCCATGTTATTCTTAACTGCCTGTGGAATCAGATAACCCTCTCCCCAAGAGCAGGCCGGAAGCCTCCATGATTTGTGAAGGAAGAACATCCGGGAAAGAACACAGTGTCAGGCATACCTGGAGGCAAGATTTCTGAAGTGATGATTCACAGACTTTTATAGCTGTGCTGTTCACAGCCTTGCTTTTAAAAAACAGTTTGCATGCATGTGAGCTTTTTGACTGTGTGTACTCTTAGGTGTGCATTTGGCAGTGCTTTTCCCCATGGATGTAGGATCTCGGAATGGGGTGTGATGCTGAGGGGAGATGATGTGATTTACACTGGTGTGGAGTGAGAACCATGTGGCTGAATAGGGCAGAACCTCCTGTTCCAATATGCCAGTCCCCACTGTGCCAATGATGAACAGACCAGGGAAAAACATTGTGTCATACAGACCTTGAATTTTCACCAAAGCTCTCACCAAATGGTGTAGGGCTGAGTCTCAGGGCCAGACTGTTCTGTGCAGCATGTGAAAGTTCACCATGGAAGGACTCCAGGACTCATGACTAGTGTGGAGTCAGAGGAAAAGTACTATGCAGACTTGGATTTGTGCAGTGCTAGAGAATCTATTTGCACAGCCAGTAGAAGGGGTTCAGATGTGAAGGTAAATGAATCAGACCCAGGTGGTGTCCTCAGGTGGCCGTGATGGTCATGGTTAGGTGCAGGCAAGCTGGCCAGGGACCTCACTGGTGCCCCAAGGCTGCTGTCTAACCCACAATGTGTGCAAAGTCCCCTTCCTAAGCAGCACACCCCCTCTGCCCAATGTGCTCCACACCACTGACCCCTACCCACCTACCTTTCTCCATTTCCACCACCCCTCACTCACTGCTTTCCTGGAGAACCCAACTAGCATCTCACAGGAGTCCCCAACTCCATGCTACAGAGCTGACCCAATCACCTTAGACTCTGCTTCTACAAACTTCTTACTAGAAGGAAACTCTGACTGTGCCTTGCCAGTCAAACATCTTGCAGCACAGCAACTATCATGCTTCTGTGCCAAGAGTCCCTGTCTGGCCTCATCTGACCCCTCTTCTGACATACACTTCACTGACCTCCATCCATGTGCTGAGCTCTGTCAGGGATAATGACATCTATGTCTTTTCCCTTTGCTTGCAGGATACAGAGGGTGCCTCCCCTCACCCCATTGGTGGGTCCATTGTGCATGCTTTCAGTTACCCTCCCACAAACCCCGGTCTCTAACTATTACATGGAAAGTTCCAGAATTAAACATTTCATAGTTTTTAAATCATGTGATGCTTCAAAGTGCTTGACACAACCTCACCTCCTCCACCACCACCTCATCATGTCCCGTACACTCACTGGTACAGGCCACTTTAATCTCTTGTGACTTGGCCTCAGTCATTGGGTTATCAATAGCATTACACAGTGATGGTGGGTCTAGTGTTATTTATTTTACTTAATTATGTCCCTACAGCACCAGAATAGAGATAGAAAGAAGGTGGCCATGTGTAAAATGTGGGTCAGCAGATTAACTTGCTGGTACTACATGGCCAAGTGGCAGGCCATGTGGGGAAAATACTGACTAGGACCACAGGCACCCACCTGGGTGGCTGTGCTGCATCCTGCTCAATCTTAGCTGTCCCATGGAACTTCTCCCACTGCCTCAGGGTCTTAACACCTCCTCACAGGTCATCCAGATGATCCCATCCCTCCCACAGGGCTGCTGTCTCTGAACACTCCCTGCACATTGTCCTTTTAGCTGACTGTCCCTCCCTCCAGACAGTGAGCTCCTCAATCACTGAGTCCTATTTCTTTGAGTGTCCACATACATTGAACTGAGCCCAGCTCAGTTCTCAGTAAATCTTAGCTCCACAGCATAAACTTCAATTTTCTGTGGAACAGCAAGGCACAGCAAAGACTTAAGCAAGTTATTTTTCTTGCAAACCACACGTTTGGATTATGGAAAATGTAAAGGAATCTATTTGTGTGCATGCGACAAGTAACAATTCAGTTCCAGTAGACAATGCTGGGGTATGGCGGCCCAGCCTATCCACGTTGTCCTCACCACGGGACAGATCTGTAGTCAGCATTCAGTTCATGATCAGTCCCCAGCTCATTGCACATTGAAAGGAACATTTGGGCCACTTAAGAGCAGTTTCATTTGACACAAATTCTATGACTAAACAAGCTGATTTTTTCCCAGAAGCCCCCTTTTCATTAGTTTTTTTGTTTGTTTTTGTTCTTTTTT
>NDGN011375596.1:0-17251 GCA_002564285.1 Tympanoctomys barrerae
AAAGAAAGAAAGAAAGAAAGAAAGAAAGAAAGAAAGAAAGAAAGAAAGAAAGAAAATTTCACTAAACAAAAATGATAGGAATTCAACAATAGTTTTTGTGTTGCATACTGTTATTTTAAGCTATGGACATTTTCTTCTACTTCCATATCCACATCTTCTTCTCTCTGAAGATACTAGAAATACACTTTGTTCATTTTCTGAAGCACAGTTGACATGTTTTGATATATTCAGTGTGTTACAAACCTGAGATTAAGAAACCTTTTTTCATATGGTAAACAGGTTTCTTACTAGCCTAGGTACTATCATCAAAGTTTTACTTGATTTAAGAGTTCTGTTTTTTCAAAAAGTTCCTGTGTGCATGACAGGCTATCCCTGCAGAAAACTTTCCATTAGCTGAAAATAAGTTAATGAGACTAAATAGTTCAAATCCTACTTCATTTCATGAATTAGTTGTCATGTAATGTCTTCCCCAGACATTTTGGTGATGATGGTGACTTACAGAACATAAGTGAAAGAAAACCTAAAAGTATATCACTTAGGAAAATGTAGGGTACATTAGACATATTATTTATCAAAAATTAGAAAACGTGGATTCTGTTCAGACTTATGTCAGTTTGATCTTGATTGAAATTTCTTGGCTGCTACTTCTGTTTTTTAGTCCTTATTTCCTGGGTTTAAGAAAAAAAACAATAGGAAAGCAGTTTTAAGAACTATCAAACATTATCATGTGGTGATTGTCTACACAAAGACTACATATTAATCAAAAAACAACAGAAAACACTGGACTTGTGGGTTGAAATTGCAAATTCTATCTTAGACTTGATTTCATATATATTCTAATGGGTTGCTCTGGTGATAAAGAGACCAAGCTAGGCATGGTGATTATTGTGAACCTTCATGTGAGTAGAAAGATCTGACTGGATGGATTCAGGGTGATGGAGAGCCCTTGTATCCAGTATACAAGCACATTGAGGACAATGAAGATTTCTGTTTAATACACCAAAAGCATAGACTCAGAATGGAGCACAAACCTGGAACATTACAGATATTAACATATATTTTTGCAACTGTAAGGCCAATGGAAAAAAGAGTTTATTTCACTGAACTTGGAGTTTTTATACTTAAACTAAAACTGTAATAATGAATACACTCATAATACTCTCATTTAATTCATTAATTCTACAAATATTCATTGAACATCTGTTGTATACCAATTTCTCTACTAAGTCCTGGGATAAAATGTTAATCAAGATGACCACATGCCTATAATGTTTCCTTTGTCATTTCTTGAAAAATTGTTTATTTTTAAGATTATTTACAGAGATAGATTGGAGTTCAAGGTCCAAATCTATGTGGGACTTAATGGATAACTCTTAGTGAATCTTCTCAATTTCCTGGTGCTTAGGGATCCATTTTGGAGAAGAGCACTTGTCTTCTCATGTGGTTGTATGAAATTCTAGGGATATATCCAGAGTAGAAGCACAGCTTATCTGTGTAATATCTGCTACCATGAGTGCACATATTACTGACATCCTATCCTTGAAGCGTATGTCACTTTTTAAAACTAATTTTATTGAGAAACACCAATGAGACAGTTTCAAAACTGGTGAATAAGACAGTTTCAATAATTCATACATTGCATATTGTTATCTTCTTAGTGGTTATTCATAGTAAAAGATGAAGAAATGATATCCTGTCCAAATACTATTAGTATAAATCTTTCTTGTCATTGAAATAAGAGAAAGTGGTTGTATATCTATCTTATTTTGTATATACAGATACAAAATGGTCCTTTCTCTGTATCCCCCTTTTTGGTTAGTTTTGCCAGAGAAGGGTATCCCATTGCCATTTAAATATTGTAGGTGTGTGAATTCAGCAAAATATTCCAATATAGTCCAGTAGTCCGTAATAGTAATGGGTTATGCGTAGGACTGGCAATGTCAGAAGTTGTTGAATTGAGCCTTTCACAGCTCACCATATTAATATGGCTTTACTTATTATACCTCGTTTCTATACTTTTCTGCTGGATGGATAAGACTAAGATAAAGCCAGACCTATATAACAAGAAATGTAACTTTATATCTGATAAGGTCAGTCAAGCCCTCTCAAGATTTATCCTGAAACCTTGTACTGCACGTTGCAGAACCTTTGTGAGTGTCAGCCACGTGGATGAGTCACAGTCATTGCTTGGCCAATGTGCTCTCTGTGAAAGCCTGAGAGAATGTTTTCTCTCCAGGTGACTCTGGTTAGGCACACTCTATGTCACCGATCACATTGCTCTATTGCCCCATAATATCCTTGATCAGAAAACTTGAGACACGACTGAGTTACATGATGTTACAGTATAGGTTCTCCTATGTCATGAGTGTTACTTCATATGTCACTTTTTATGTGTAAATCTGGTAGTCAGAAGAGCAGCCAAAGTTTAAACATGGAAAGTCAAGGTGATATGGATTATGCTCATCTCAGCAAGACAGGGGAATCAATTCCATGTCTACTAGGTCTGATTAATCACTTCTTTATTTTTTTCATTGTAGATTTACTTAGCAAATGAACTGACAGAAATTAAAGTTCCTATATTCATCTCCTTATGTCCAGAGACTGTTGGGTACCTATTCAGAGATCATCCCCTGAATTTAATATGAAACGTTAACCTGCTGAACAGACAGCTCACTGTGTTTCTCTGACAGCATTAAACACAATGCCAGCATCTCACAGGGCTGGGCCATAATTGACATGCAAGCTCTAAAGAAAAACAAAGAGATGCATAGGGGAAAATCTGTGATATTACTGAAATAATAACAATAGGATCCATAGTGATTTACATCATTTCTCTCTCATTCCCTAAAAACATAAAAATAAAATAAAAGCCAGATATATGACAAATTGTCAGAAGAAATAAAAATAATTATTTTAAGCATCCCCTATTTGCTAGGCAGTAAAAAAGAAAATTTCTGTTTCTCAAAACATTTAAAAACATTTTTCCACATTCTGATTATTTCTGAAGATTGTAGTTGTCACAGAGGCAAAATTACATTGGTCTCATTTTTTTCTGTGTAATCTCAAAGAGCTAAATACAAAAGCACTTCAGAATCCACAATCAAGCTCACTGAATTGTAGAAATAGTGTCCCTTGGCAATTGGCCTCATGATGTGATCATTTTCTACAGGCTTGAAACAAGAAGACAATTGTGCTCTTTGAAATCAATTTCATTACCTCTCCTTATGTAACCCAAGTATGTATTTTTGAATAGTCCTTATCTAACCATAGATTTTATGGGCTTTATCCTACACTAATGCCACCATTGAACCCTGTATGGATCTGGATACGTGGCAAACGCATGTATCTTGTGGGACCAGGTGAACCCACTAGGTTATGTGGAATTTTATGCCATTTTTTAAAAAAATGATTCTTATTTAATTTCTCCAACCCAAGATATAGATCAAACATACACTTGATCCATTTGGTACTACTGAGATCTGCCTTGAGAATAGTTCCCTGAAGAAAATGCTAAGGGGAAACCTATGGAGATGGCAGAAGAAGAGGCAAGATGGAGAAGCTAAGCTAAAGGATAAGATGAGGGAGAAAGTGGCAGAGATGTGACTGGCAAGGGACAAGGGAGAAGATATAGTTACTTACAACTCACTTGATGTTTCTGTTCTGGTGTAAAAAGATACACATAGGAAAAACCACAGGAAAGCTCATACATGGTATCTGACACAGAAAAGAAACAAAAATACCACAGCTTCTCTTCATCAATCTTCTGTATCACCTACTTGGACAAAGTAATTATTTTGAATGCAGAGCCCAATATTCAGCTACCATTATATTTTCTGTCTGAAGTCTTTTCATGACTATCTTACCTGTTGAGTATCATCCAATTAGGATCCAGCTGTCTGAATATAAGATAACTAATTATATGATTCTCTCTCACTGTTTGATGCTTCTTTGATATTTTACAATAGCTAACTTCTAAATCATTACTGTCCCTTTTCCCACTTACTAGTACTCCCAAGTGTTCAGTCTTAGTAATGAGAAATCCTCCCTACACATGCCCTTTCATTGCAGCATTAGCCATGTCCTGCAGCTGCAAATCAGGCATCTCTACTGCTTCCTCCTCCTTGCAGAGTTTCCTAATGGAACAAGCAAATAAACCTAATTTTATTTTGTATCACCAGCTACTTAATGTAATAGTGCTTAGTACATCAGGTAGCATGCATATCAAGTAGGCAAATGAACCATATGTTCCCAAGTTTAAGGAAGAATGACAGTCTGCATAATTCCAGGCTTATTACAACCTTCCTTCTGCGCTGCCTCTTTCTAATAAAATTTTCAATTGTTCATAATCAACTCCTGAGAGCCTTGTTACGGTGAGCCTTTCAAAGGGAATACATGTTGAATATGTCAAGAGCCATCTGATTCTCTTGCCTGTGTCACTGGAAGATGTAACAAGCTAAAATCCTTTGTGCGCTCCTGTCAGTCCTGTTCTTGTTTTTCCCTCTTGGCATCTAATCTTCCTTTCTTTAACCTCACTGGTTTCCACCAGTGTGGGGCACTGACTCCTACAATTCATGGAGAAATACTTGTCTGCTATGGGCTTAAAAAGCTTCAGTTGATTAGCAATTGAAAGCCTTCCTTTAAACCTGAGTTGGAGTATCATTGCTGCAAGTCACAAGTTCAGACATTTGTTGTGTACATATTTTCCTTTCTATCAGAACGATTGCTCCTCAGCTAAGAGCTCAGGCCTTCATCTTCTTTCCCTATAGAAAAGAAGTAAAGTTCTCTGATCCTTTACTTTTTGAAAACTATGAATATAACTGGCCATAGAATAGTGTCAGCTTACTATTGGAGCTTGCTACTATTTTATAAATGACATTTATTTCTTTCAAAATTTTCATAAATGTTCAAGGGGAATAGCATTTTAGACAGAAAGGTCAATTACTAGTATAGTTTATTCAAATGATCTTTTGTTCTTTTATTCTTTAGAAGAAGTTAATACTTGATATGATTAATGTATGATATTACTTATTGAAAAAGAAAATGGTTGGTTGGTTGGTATTTGTTACACCTACACTTAATTCAAGTAAAAAAAGATAGATACAAACAAAAATAAATAAATAGACAATTTCGGCTTAACATGGTCTATCTAAGTCCAAAACTTTAAATAGTGTAGATATGTTAATATAGTCAAAGTGAAGGAAGGAGTTTTCAGAATACTTTGTTAGTCACTGGCAAAAGTATCTAATTGCCTTTTCCTTTTTAATGAATTTTTTTCTTTTTTCTTTTTCTTTTTTTTTTTTGCAGAACCAGGGATTGAACTCAGTTCCTTGCACTTTCCAGGGAAGTGCTTATTCCACTGAGTCATCTCCCTGGCCCCTTTTAATGAATTTTTTTTTCAGGTAGACTTTGAAAAAGAACACATCTTAAAAGTTTATTTATTTATTTATTTATTTATTCAATACTGGGTCTCACTACATCGCTCGGACTTGTAGAGATCCCCTGTCTCAGTCTCAGCCTCCCTAGCAGTGGGATTACAGGCATGCACTACCACACTCGGCTTAAGCGGCTGGCTGGGCCGAGCCGGCATGGAAAGTAGTATCTGTGATCAAACAAAGGTCTTTCCCTTGCCAGGCAGGTGCTTAGGCCATAGCATGAAGTGTCATTTTTCTCTTCTTTTCTTTTCTTGTTTTCTTTTGTTTTCCGTTTTTGTACTGGGGATCAAAATCAGGACCTTATACTTGCTATGCAGGTGCTTAAGCTGATAAGCTATATCCCCAGAAAGAACACATTCTACACAACATGAACATTGAACCATTCTGTCTAATGTCCCAAGAGAAGGAGAAGGAGCATTACCTCATGCAGCATGCGGCCCTTTTCTCACCCTCGGAGAGTCCAGGGTGAGAAATAGATCTTGTGCAGGGTTCTGCTCTATGACTGGAATGGGATTGGAGTTCTGCTGGGGAAGTAGAATGGGCCACTGCTCCTGTGCATCGGGGCACAAGCAACAGAAACATTTGCAGACAATTCACTAACTTGGCTTATAGGAATCCAGAAAGGTCTCCTCATGTTGGAGGTGTGTGAAGTGATGCTAACTTTTCCCAGTGTAGAAAAAAGGAGAAGTTAGGGAGTTACTAAGTGAATTTTTACTCCACACTAGATGTCTTACTTGGAGATACCTTACACTTAGATACACACTTTCCTCTCCAAGACAATGTGCCTTTTCCCTCAAGATTCCTCTACATAAAAGTAAAGGAGACTCGTGATTTCATGAGTCCCCCAAGAATTGGCTCTGATTGTACAGGGGATACATGGTTATACTTTTCATCTTACCTCTGGTTAAATGAACCAATACAGCCAGAAATCTATTCTTCTACTGGTCTCTGAGTTTCAGGGTACAATGATAATGATGGTGTTAATACTATCCATTTATGCTGTGTAAGTCACGTGCAAATTAGTATAGATACAAGTTCATATATGTTTTAATTTTAAAAAGAATTGAAGAACAATAAAAATGACACAGAATTTCAAAACAAAGGGATAGGAAATTAAAGTAATTGTTATATTGCTTATTGTTTTCATCAAAGTAGTTGCTTAGATTACCAGATACAGGCACGCAAAATTAATCAAACAGTATAAGCACTAACTGTTCATTTCACTAAACTGATGAAAATTATTTGTACCATTATCTTTACTATCTTATGATCTATTTATCTATATCTATATCTATATATCTATATATCTATCTTCCTTCTTTTCTCCTTTCCCCATCCCAGTTGTTCTTTCCTTTGAGAGTTTCATGTAACTTTTATAGAATACAAGTAAGATATATTTATTCATGGTTTTAGGTGGATAAGATTAAGGCTCACCAATTTTAAGCATCATCCCCACACTCACACACTCAGTAAGTCATAGAAAAGAATTCTGGCTCGAAAGCCAGGGACAAGGAACAGGTGAGTGAGAGAGAGAGCGTATCAATCAGTGCATACTAGAGACATAAATATAATACAAAATGTGCAAATATATATGAATGTATGAGATTGATTGACAATGGACACCCCCAAAGTCAAGTGTGGAAGAGTTCAGAAGGCCTTCTTTGTCTGTTTACTGGGAATCAAAGGATCCAGCCTGAGGTCTGGAGCTCGGTGAGTGTCCTGCGTGAATCCCTTACAGGATGCTGAGTTGTGCATGATGGGAGACTGAAAGGCTCGCCCCAGAGGCCAGAGAGTCCATGCTGCACTTCAGAAGGCCACATCTAAGGTTCAGGCAAAGCCTGAAGCTCTGAAGAAGTAGAAGCAATCTTTGCTTCTGTGCTTCTCTTTTATAACATTCTGGGAACAATCCTTCTCACCCAGGACCATGCCCAATTCAGTTGGGCATTTTTTACTCAAGTTAACACAATTAGTTAACTATCATAAGAAGGGAGAGTTTTTTAATTGTATTTCTGAAGAATTATAGCTTATATTTGTGGAACCACAGCATACCTTCAGATCACGCACATTGTTTTTTCTTTGTCTAGGACTAGATCACAGCCACTTCTAAGGGCCAGCCAAATAACTCAGCAGATTAAACTGCCTGCAAGCAGGCTCCAGGACTGGAATTCAATCCCAAGGCCTGCTGTGCCAGCCCCGCCCCCAAGGCACTCTGAGATGGCAATTGAGACTGGGTGTGGTGACTTGTGCCTGTAATACCAGCTTCTGGGAGGCTGTAAACAGGAGAATAACTGAGTCTGATCTAGTAGTGAGACCCTGAACACCCTGTAGACCCTTCCCTACAATGCAGGAAAAAAAAAAAACATTTCTGAGAAAGTGATTATATAATCAAACTATAGTTTTAAAACTACTTAGTGTCTGATAAATCTGTGTTGTCCACATACTGAGAGTAAGTCTTACTGATTCACATCAGTATGATAAGAAAAGCACTCTTTTATGTGGCTGATGTTCCTGTATCCATAATGCCTAAGTACTGGGTCAGATTTTTTTTTTTTTATGTATTTGGTACAGGATCTCACCACACAGCTCAGACTCATAGTGGTTCTCCTATTTTCAGCATCCCTAGTGTTGGGATTACAGGTTTATGCCACCACACCACCGGGTCTCAGTGGCCAGCTCAGCACATCCAGGGGTGAAGCCTGGCAGCAGGTGGTACTGGGGATCGAATCCTGGTACCTGCACTTGCCTAAGCAGATGCTTAGCATGCTGAGCTATCTTGCCAGCCCTGGATTGGATTTTTAATTAAACATCAAATGGAATGTTTGATAACACACAAACATGGACATGCAGTTTAGATACAGATTAAATGAAGTTTGTCAGCTCCATTAAGAAACGGATCTGTGTAGGAAATTATAGTATGAGGGTTAGCAGCTATGATGTCACATCTAAATTAGTACCTCAGGGTCTAAGTCACTTTTGTAGGTCTAAACTGTAGACGCTTAAGAATATAGTATATACTTAGTGAAAGTTGATCTATAGAAACAAATTCCTCTCCATATAATATTTTCAGAACCATGTTTAGAATATTAGGAGTAGTCATATACCAGCTACTCATTCTGAAATCATTGGATCACAGAGAGATGACTGAAAAAAAAAATAACACCCTCTACCCTTCGGTTACAACTCGTTCACTTTTCATACTGAAAGGAAAACAAGAACACTAGGTTTGAACATTTACTACCTGAAAGCCACCTCATTGTATCTGGATTTATCAGGAACAATGTTTGAGGCAGGTATAACTTCACATTTGTGATATTTCATAGCCATGAAGAAGTCACATTGTGATGGCTTATATCTAAATGCCCACCCACAGCCTCATACATTTATGAGAGAAGGCTTTCCAGAGGTGGCTGGATCTAGGGTGAGTGAATGTGGATTAAGGAGTTATGAAAATGGAGTAGGAGTGTGATCATTACATCAGTCCCCTGATAAGTTAGCATTGTGCTGAGTGTCGATAATGGAGACCCCACCCTTGGTGTGGGTGGCACCATTCAAAAGGCTCATAGCCTGGAAGTGACAAAAACAAATGGAGGCTTTCTGCTTGCTTCTTGTCTTCTGCTCTGCCACAGACTCTTTCCTCTGCTATGCCACCCACCCTTCCTTGGAACCAACCAAATATAGACTGTACCCTCTACCAGCTCTGAGTCAAACTAAACCCTTATTTCTTCAACTTGTGGGTGCTGGGTATTTTGTCTAGCAATCAGAAAAGTAACTGGCACATGTAATAGTCTCATCATAAATGTAATGAAAGCAAAGCCATCCTTTCTCCCTTCCTCCAGTTTTCACGTGTCTCTATTCTGTCTGCACACCTCTGTCACGCTTTGTGTATTTATTCCATTCTCTTAATTATTTGGGGGACATATTCTTTTTCTTTCAATTTTAATTCCTTTTTTTTTCTTTTTTTTGTATTTTTTTTAGTAAGGGTCTACAGGGTCTCATTCTGTAGAATGGAGTCATAGTGATCCACCTGCCTTCAGCATCTCAAAGAGCTGGGATTACTGGCACACGCGACCATGCCCACTCTCAATCGCCATTTAATTTCTTTTTAAATCCTGTGTTCAGAAACTTTTTGTCCTTGTCAACTTTATGATTCCCCACTTTTCCTTTGAATTTAGCTAAGCTGTGAGGCGTTTCATCCTATGAAGCTGTGGTAGCTCCTCTTTGTGTTTTCTCAGGCATCCCAAAGTGCTGCAGCAAATGGAGACGCTTTCCTTTATTTTCCCTTCTTTACTGAATGGCTGAGTTTTTCTCTTAGGCCTATTTCACTGGATTCATTTAGCTAAGCTTTCCATCTGATGCTGTTTTGTTAATGTTAAATCACATTTCCTTAACATTTTATGGTTGTCAGACGCTGAAGCACATTCTTTGGCAAGCCGTGGAATTAAGACACATCATGACACCAAATGATTATGTTATCTAGCAACTGCTGTTATCTACCATCTCCTAATTTGTGTCATAATTCAGTCAACCCTGACTCTGTGTTTGTGTTCAGTGTCAGCCACTACAGAGCTGATGCTTAAATCATTTCTGTATATTCAGCAAAGAGACACATTTTGTGCATACTGAATTCTGAGTATTTGTTGCTTTGTTTCCTCTTTGGAGTTTAGGGCAGTTCCACCAAAGACTTAACTTGGAATCATATGATTTTTCACACGAGTAATTAGAAACTAGGCATAAAATAAACTGCAGAAATGAGAAAGCTAAAAAAGCAGACCCTGGCAGCAGTAGCATCTTTATTCCTATTTAAACAAAAATATGTTCTTGTCAAATTCTAATCTCTACATAATGCTGCTAAACAGCACTTTTCTAATTAAAACCTTTCAGTTAGATGCATAAAGACCAAGTCATCTTTGAATAATTATTTCATGCAAGTACAGCTTCAGTGTTTAAAATACATATTTTTCCTGTCTGTTGAAAGTCATTAAAAATAAAACAGAAAAGTTATTTTAAAGGCACCCAGGGGTGTCTTTTCCTCTTGGGCACCATAACAAACTGCATGTCATGAGAAAAGTTGGAGTCTTATATGTTTATATATGTGTGTGTGCCACTAGTTTATGGTGCTTTTCTTAAGGGCTTTTGTGAATTTTTATTTCATTTCCCTTTCTTTCCTGTTTCCACTGACTCAACTGTCCATATAAATTATGGTGGCTGATACAATTCAGTACATAGGTTTATAAAAATACTATTTTTGGACTTATTACAGAGACTAAGAAAAAATTAGAAATGCTATCACCAAAATTTATGTGAATCAATTAAATATTTAAGAGTCACACAACAAGGATAATATTATCATAGTAATTAAAAATATTTTGTCATGGCTTGAATTGTAATCTCTATTTTTCTGACCTGAATTGCATAGTATTGTGATAAAGATCTATTTTATACACTCAAGTTGTAATCTGGCAAAGAGTATTTTTCTTTATCTCAACAAAACAGTACTTTGTGTATTATGCAAAGTATATTGCTAAATTCCATAGCAATCAGTAAATCTTTATAACAAGCATTTGTTTTTAAATAAAGTCATTATTTGACTAAATGACGTCAGATTACAGAATTTATTCATAGTCTTATTAAATATGCATTCAGGCCCAGAGAAAAAAAGTTAGACATTTAAAAGTAACATAACCAGAAATTATACTTTGCATAAGTATCTGTTAAGTATAGATTATGGAAAATACAATGAGTATAAGCATAGCTACACTTCTGGAGTGGTCACTATCTTCTACCTAGTATTTCTGTACAGACATATAAATAAATTGTATCTAAAAAATATTCCAGGACTTCCCTCTGAATTCAGTGTCTGAAAATGTGTACGCTTTTGTGTAAACTGAGTAGTACATGCACGTAAGCTGTCCACTTCAGCTACTTTAGCTCACCTCCAGTTTACTCATAATAACAAATTCAATGTAAATGTTAATGAATCATTATATTCTTTAGAAAATGACAAAATCTGTATATTATGAGCTCAAAATAGAAATAATTATTTTCCTAATATTTTTGATTCGCAGTAGGTTTAATTCATGGAGGGAGAACCCATGGGAAATGGAAAGCCAATTTGTGTTTACATCTGATTATTTTTCATTAAATTCTGAAAGTACATTGATGTTGCTATTCCTTTCTCTATACCTACCCTATATAACGTTTATATGGAAATGAAGTAGGCGCTCCCTAAATAACATTGCCTACAGGAGAAGTCCACTCATGACAAGCAATCCAAGTTGAGAGTCTATAATCTTCTAACCTTTATATCATCTGCCAATTTTTTATTAGTTTTTACAGTATATTTAGAGATCAATGATATGTCTAAACAACATTAAAAAAAAAGATAGTTATTGAGCTAATGTTTCAGTAGAAAAAGCACTGGCTCTAGATTAGATGACTCAGATTAGAATTGTGGTTAGGTTCCCTTATAGACCAAAAGCCATGTCTATTATCTGTAAACAGACTCTACAGAAAAACTCCTTGAGAACTGTCTGGGAAAGCAAGAAAAAGGAATTTATCTTCCTGAATACCCTTTTGCTACTGGGGTTACACAGTTTGAACTTATGATAGCCAATAGAACTAAGAGAACCCCAAAGATTCATAGGTGTGTTGAAGCCATGTGATCAAGGTGACCTTGGAAGTAATGGAGAGGTTCAGAAAAGCAGATGACACTACAGAGACTCTTATGAGTACTAAAGATGGAAGCTGTTCTCATGCAAGTGTGGTGAAAATGCGCACCTCAGTAAAGATATGCAAGTTGTGAACATTTGTTTCTCCTTTTGAACTTGACCAATATTTATCTCTTTTTTCCCCAAAAGTCAGAATGAAATTAATATAATATTCATCAGTAATTGTTTTCATAACTTTGGGACAATTTCTTTTTTTTTAGATATAAAAGTAGGAATGGCAAGTGTATTGGGGTTTGCTGTAGCTGACCTGCATAGTTCTAGGTTTATTTCCTTTAGTGTCTTTGGTCACCACACTTGAGGCAGTATTTTAGCTTATCTGTTTCAGTATTCCTATACTTTTCATCATGGATTATCTTGTAAAGAATGATAAATTAAATTTTCATAATTCATTGATTAAATCTTAAACTTTGATGAAGCCAGGAATGTCAAATAATCTTGCTATGTAATTGTCACTAGTGCCATTTAAAATTATTGACAGAAAGAGTTGGAAAAGGCAACCTTTATTTTTATGTAAAGAAGCAAGCCTTCGTTTACTTATCATATCAGTCATTTTTGTAGCTTCTTAAATAAGGTATTTTTAAAAAGATGTTTATTAATTGGCGATGTGATTCGCATAGTTATTACATCTTAACTATGATACTCAGACACAATGATCATTAAAATGTAAAAACAAAATTTGATGTAAAATGGAGCATTTTACTTAAAACCTAATTTTAAAGAGTGAAAATTTATACACATTTTCTACTTCTTCTCTAATTCATTTTAATCCAATCAATTTTACATTTTTCAAATATCAGTAAAATTAGACAGTCAATTAAAATCTCATGATCTACAGTATTATCTTTAGACAGATTTGGAAGCAATACTCCAGTTAATAATCACACTACAAAAATAGCAGTATTGCTCTAGTTTCAGCAACAAGAAATTATAATTGCCCAATGTCCTGATTTTTCTTAGGTTAAGAAATTTTCTTATTGCGTATCTTCTATGTTTTCAAGAGTTATGACAGGCAATGGGTGCCATCAAATAACAATCCGAGACTTCTCCAGTTTCTTTTTATACTTTGGAAACTACATATTCATAATTGAGATTAGATAGATTCACTTAATTGCAGCTTTGAAATACATGTTAAGGTTACTCTTTATTTGTACATTTTATGTTGAAGAGAATGTTTATCATATGATACCACAGGCAACACAAGGAGCTAAGGGTAGAACCATCCCAACTTGTGTTTTCATGGTCTTTAAAATATCAGAATGTGAATCACAAGGTGCAGGTGAAGGAGCCCTACAAGTTAATTTGATGCATTGTTCTGACTTGCAGGTGTTTATTTTCAATAGCCCGCCAGGCAAACATGAGGTGCATGAAACCAAGCAAACGGAGAGGATATCTATTATTTTTGTTTTCCCTTTATGTTACCTACTTGCCTGACAGTCAGAAGATTGATATGCCTCAGTTCAATCATTTTGTGAAGCCTGACTTTAACATAACAGTTAACCTTGAGATGTTTACATGTATTGCTGGCTCAACTTTCTGCACACTCTATTTTCTAAGGCCACTAACAGATCTACTGAGTGTCATAAGATTGTCAGAAACAGCTTGTTGTGATTTTTATCTTGTAATTAGAGGAACAGTGAGGTACATTAAAATGCTGAGTATGTTCTATCAATTGAATGATAACATTAAAATCACATTTTTATAGAACATTTTAAAACAAATATCATAATTTAATCATCTACATCAAATCCTAAGGTTTGGTAATTAGTGGACATCTTTTCTCTTCACTGATGTTAACAGTTGAAATAGTACAATTAAATGGATATTTGAGAATGAGGAGTTGAGAGGAAGAGCCTCATTTCTGATATGTGAAATGACTACACAGGAGGAAGAATGAAAAATCCAGAAACCATTTAAGTTACAGAAGTTAGTGACACTAAACAAAGAACAGTTCACAGGTAACTGGTTCCATAGGTAATCAGAGGTTACATAAAATCTCCAAGCATACTGTTGATTGAACCAGAAATGAGGATTATAAGACAGTAGATCCTAGCAATAAACAATATAAGACTTGGAAATAATAGTTCCTTCACAGAGAAAAACAAAGACCCAAATGTTAATATCAGAAAATAATATGAATCAGAATAATACAGTACCAAGAATTAGTTAACTTCATCTTCAGTGCAACCATTTCATCATTCTTTAATAATTCTAGAAGAATGGCTTAGAAAGTAAGACACTAAACCCAGATGAAAGAAGCTACATGAATTCAAGGGAGGGCATTAGGCATCCAATTAGCACTAAAAATATTCCTGCTGGCATGAGGTTCCTTTCAAAAAACCTGATACTGCAGTTCCATTCTCACTATCACATATGACAGCATTTCGTGCTTTTTAGTGGCTAACTAGTAGTCTACCCTGTATGTGTACTGCATTTTCTTAAGTAAAAATACTCAAACACATAAGAAGAACCAGTGCAATCTCTCTCATAACTGAAATATCAAAGCACTGACCTTGTGGAGGCTGAAAGCAGAATAGCTGTTACCAGAGACTCTGGACAAAGAAAGCAGTCATTGCTGGAAGAGACAGGTCCATGTACAGTGTTATTAGTTGTTGGACTGGCGAAGAAAATTTTTGTGTTCTGTGGCAAATCAGGGTGTTGGTCACTGTCCAATGTAATATATACATATATTATATATATTATATATAATGTGCCATATATCATTATATAATATATACCTTATACATTACATATATAGGGGCCGGGGAGATGGCTCAGTGAAATAAGTGCTTCCCTGGCAAGCGCAAGGGCCTGAGTTCAATCCCCAGTTCCGCCAATAAGTGCTTCCCTGGCAAGCGCAAGGGGGTGAGTTCAATCCCTGGTTCTGCCAAAAAAAAAAAAAAGTACATTACATATATAATGTGACATATATGCCACACTTTATTTTTTATTATTTATTTATTTATTTATTATTTATTTATTTTTTGCAGAACCGGGGATTGAACTCAGGTCCTTGCACTTGCCAGGGAAGTGCTTATTCCACTGAGCCATCTCCCAGCCCCCTCACATTTTACTTTATAAATATATGTAAATATTATATCCACCAAAATTATGTAACAGAATCCTGGCATATCTATTTCAGGCATCTTTGAAAAGCTATGACAGAAATGTTTTCTTCCATTTCTATTACTGATATTCCTTGTGGAACTACAGAAGTGCTTACATTCTTACATAGCAAAAGTCTGTTCATTAAAAATTATCTACTACTGCCTTCAGCCTAGAAGTCAGATAGTGTGTTAATCACTTACATCACTGAATCCTTCAATCCTATGACTCTGGGAAACAAGTATTATTAATATTCCCCACACATGACAAATCTGAGCATTTGCACTGTTAATTATCTTGGTTCTGGTCACACAAATTTTAAATTTGGGGAGTAGGATTCAGTCACAAGATGTTTGACTCCAAAGCCTGTGTTCTTGCCCACTGTGCTAATAACACCACAGTTGGATAAGAGAAGGGAAGTAATCCACAGTACTTGCAGTGCCATCATTATTTCATGTCAAAAGATTTAACCTGGGAGTACAGTAGTCAGCTTGTCTGTATGACCTCAAAAAGTGAAGAACCTTGAACTACTCCACATAGATGCAGACACATAAGTGATTCATCTCAAAGAGCTGCACAGCTCTCTGAAGGTTAAATTAAGAACCTCCAATTTTAAAAATCAGTATATGCAGATAGAATTTTTCATGTCATAGATACACCCACACACATCTTTATGCTGGTCTTAACAACAATAGCTTTTGACTATATTCTGGGAACTTAAAGTGAAAAATATCAGATAAAATTAAAAACTTTCTGGTCTAGAGAGAAAGATGTGGTTAGGATATTTTCTCTAGCCTGCTTAGTGGGGCCTTTCATACACCCATTGCTTTTTGCCAGGCTGTTTCTGGATTTGTAAAATGTGAAATACAACAATACAAAGCTCAGAGGTTTGTCTTAAGGATTTAATGAGTTACAGTTTATGACATAAATAGCAGGCTGGGTAGCTTAGCTTCCCAACAGTAGCTCATAACCTCCTTCAATTTTGACCACTGAGATTTAATATGAAAAAATGACATTAGTATTTAACGTAACCATACACAGTGCTATGGTGACACCTGATATAGAGCTTCAAACATACCAGATATTTAGCTGAAGAAATTAAGAAAGTAAAAAATTTAGTATTCCTCAATTCCCATCATGCACTTCATTACTATTGAATTTTGGAATCCTTTTTGTAGTTTCATGGTGTTTGCATATTTTTATGCATACAATTTCTGTCTATTGTCTATTAGTAGTATAATTCCAATGTTAAATCTTAATATGAAAATTACAACTATAATATAAAATCAATCACATTATTGACAACTATATTATTGCCTGTTGTTATATACACTTTTCTAATTTAGGAGGAAATTTTTAATGTTTATTACCAGAATATTTTTCATAAATAGTGAAGCTCACTTTTACTGAGAGTATAATTTATTTTTAATGCCAGTGGAACCTATATGTAATATAGATTAAGACTATTTTGATATCTTTCATTGATATGTCATGACTTACCCACATATCCTTTGTGAAGATTCCAAAATAAGACTAAAAATATCAATTTTTAACTTTCTCAGTGAAAGTTCCCAAAGCTATTATTGAAATAGTCCATTGTTTCCTACATGAAATTTCTGACAAACTAAAAACTTCAATCGTGTGGTAGTGTGGGTGTTAACTTTGCATTTTCTTTTTTTCCCCCTATGTTTACATTGCTACATATAAGGAAAGATCAAAATATATGGTGAATATTAAAGTATTTTTTCAAAAATTTATAGAGAAAAAGAAGGGCTGCACAGACAGTAAACATTTTTGTCTCTGGCCTTTCAAGGTCTGTGAGGACTCAGAACATAGGAGAACCTGGAATCTAACATCATGTAACTCAGTTGTATCCCATATTTTCTGATCAAGGAGATTATGGGACCACAGAAGAATGTTACTGATAATGTAGAGTATGCCTAAGGAGAGTCACATGGAGAGAAAACATTCTTTCAGGCTTTCACAGAG
>NDGN011375606.1:0-11957 GCA_002564285.1 Tympanoctomys barrerae
GGGGGGGGGGGCTGTCTCGGTCACATCCACCCACATGGTGGGTAGAGCTCCCAGGCCAGGCCAGCTATGCTCTGGGCAGGGTCTCAGGGCTCAAAGGGCACTGTGGCCTGTGATAGGACCGGAGTTAGAGATAAGAGAGATGGGAGAGAGGCCTAGCCCAGCCCCTGTCGCTCTGTCCTGGCCACAGGCGCCCTCTGCCCTGCATGACCGGTCAGCCCAAAGCCACCAAACTGGACAGGGAGAGGTGGCAACTCCGCAGCCTCCTCCTGCAGGAGCTTGCACAGAAGGCCAAGGAAGCCAAGCCCAGGGACATGGTGGCCACAGTGGAGGGCTGGCTGCGCCGCCTCAGTGCTGTGCTCCCCGAGGTGGGCACTGGCCGCAGGGCAAGGGGGGGGGCAGCTGGGAGCTGCCTCATGGGTTCTGACTGCCTGTATCCCCAGCCCCAGATGAGCCTCCCGGATGTAATGATTTGGCTGATGGCCAAGGAGCGGCGTGTGGCCTTCGCCCGGGTGCCTGCCCACACTGTTGTCTTCTCCCCGGCCGGGCCCTTACACTCTGGCAGGTTCTGTGGGAAGATCCAGACCCTTCTGCTGCAGGTGGGAAGCGAGGATCCCTGAGGTCCCAGAGCAGCCCCGGGTGCCCTCCCAAGGGTGTGGCAGCTTCCTGTCTCCTTGGTCCTTCTCCCTAGAGACAGCCAAAGGCCTCCCCCCTCGGCTGTGGGCTGGTGCCACATCCTTGGTTCTCCAAAGTGGGCCCCAAATCCACCTCCTCCATTGCCCTTGTGGCCACCACTTGGTCTTTTCCCTGGACATTTCCACGCTGAGCCATGATTGAGAGATCTCCAAAATATTTAAAGTCATAGGTCTGGACCTTCCCTGGGATCCCTCTGCCTCCTGGAGGTGTCACCTCCTTGATAGCCCTGGGCTTCCCCAGTCTCACCTGTTCTGCCCCTGGCCCTTTCCAGGGTCTATCTCAACCTCTCACTCTTGCCTATGAGATTCCTACCTGTCCTTCTGAGATCGAATCTGCTCTGGGGCGTAAGGGTTAAGTGACTGGGACAAGTCTTCACTGTGTCCTCAGTCTGCTCCTCTGTAGAATGGGGCTGGTGATACCCGTGCCTTACCTACCCCCTTGGTGGTATAGCGAGGGTCCATGGCCTTAGCATGTGTAGTGAGCACACAGTAGGTGCTGCTGTCACCCTGCACGATGAGCCCAGTGCTCTCCCGCCGAGCCAGTTTATGCTGCGGCTTCAGAAGTGCCCAGCTCAGCATCTCTGCTGCCAGGGCTCAGGCAGAAGGGGTGGTGTGACCCATCCGGGGAGTGTGTGTCCTCACCCACATTCCTGTGCTCTGTGGGATGGACCTTTGACTCAGTACCCAGAGGGTGAAGGACAGCAGGACGCGCCGCCAGCCCACCTCCGGGTCTGCATGTGGCTTGGCAACATCGCTGACAGCAAGGACCTGCAGCTGCTCCGCCAAGGCGACATGGTGGTGTATGCAGAGACGGTGAGCTACAGCAGCGGGGGAACTCGGACCAGCAAAGGACAGGGACTTCAGGGCTGGGCAGAATTATGGGGAGCCCCAGGCCTGCTCTGATGGCAGAAGGGAAGGAAGAAGGTTAGGGTGTCAGCCTTTGGAACTCACTGAATGAAGACATCACCTGGTTTTAAGCTGTGTGTGTGGCTAAATGCAACACAGCCAGCTGCTCACATCTGCAGATTCCAGCTGTGGGTGGGGAATAAAGTTAGGCCCGTGATGGCTGTGTCCCTGGGGCATATGTGCAGCTTTTGCCTTGAATGGTGTGGTGTGACAGTGGTTTACCTCACATTTGCATTGTATCTGGTATGATAAGTCAGGCAAAGGAGACTTTAAAGGAGATATGAGGTGGTCACAGGTTCTATGCAAATACTAGGCCCCTCGAGGACAATAGCAGTTGGGAATTGGGCATTCCAGGGGGCTTGGAACCTGTTCCCTGAGGACACCAAGGGACAACTATGTGTCTAACCAGCCTTGTACAAGGCTGAGGTGCTGGAGAGGGATTTTTAGGATGAGGTTCAGGAACTGGGGCTGGGATCCCTTGGTCCTGCAGGTGCCATTAAAGGTGCCAGCTCTAACATCTGTCCACCCAGCTCTGCTAGCCAAGCAACCTGGGGCAGCGTGGACCCCTGAGCCTCCGTTTCCTTACCTGTGCAATGGGGTGGAGCCATTTCTAAGGCTAGGGGCTCAGAGTGGGGCCCAACACCCACAGCAGACACTGATAGGACCTCCCCTCCTCCAGTATGAGAATCAGGCCAAGTACAAAGGCCACTGGGGACCACAGGGGCTCTATCAATGCCCCAACTTCTCAGATGTCATGGGTCACAAGGCCCTTCCCAAGTCGGAGTTCAAGGCGCCCCCTGGGTGGCACTGGCAGGACAGCTGGATGGTGGAGCCTCAGAGGAGGTAAGACCAGGGCTGCAGGCCTCAAGCCTGTGTACCCCAGACATACCCCATGGGGCGAACTTGCTGTGTCCTCGGAGGGCCAGCTAGTGGCAGCCCAGAGGTGGGCTCAAAGCCACAGAGCCTGGCCTCTGGGTCTGGATGCCTAAGACGTGGCACAGCCCACCAGCCCTGAGGCGGGGGTGCCTCGTAAGGAAGCAGGAGGCCAGCAGAGGGAGACCTGCAAGTTCAGGGAGATGTGGGCTCTTCCTGTCCCCAGGTTCCTTTTGGACATAGACATCAACAAGAGCCAGGTGCTGGAGGAAGTGTATGAGAACCAGGAACGCAATGTCAAAGGCACCTGGGTGCCCTCCGCCATCCCAAACACTGATGTGGTGAGCAGGGCTGAGGCCACCCAGCGGGGAGGGTCAGGCAAGGCTCCCGGGTGGGGAGGAGAGGCAAGAGCTAGGCCTGAGCCCTGACCCCGACTCACTAGGGGACCCTGGGTGAGTTGTCAGACTCTGGCACTTTCCCCCTCACTGGGACATTGAACCCAAGGGGGCAGGTAGAGACGCCATTCGTAAGATATCAGAAACAAGGGAGGGAAAGAGCCTTCCCTCTGTGGCTCCTTCCAGAGGCGCTGCTTGCCCTGCAGGAGATCAGGGGCTGGTGGGCCTGGCACCAGACACTGCAGTGCTCTGCAGTGATGGTGATGGGACGGTTCTGCCTCTGCCTCGTCCCCAGGTGGCTTTTGAGCACTGGAAATGGGACATGAAGGGACTGGACCCAGCATCTTATGTCATTTTACTCCTTACTGTACTGGGCCAGGACAGTGCAGGTCTCATGCATGGTAGCTGTTTCAACTTGGAGGGAGCAGGTGACAGTCCAGGAAGGCCAGTCCTGACAGGGTGACAGCAGACATGGCCAGCACCGTCTGGCCTGGGGGATCAGAGGCCACCATGGGAGATGGTCACAGACAGGTTCAGCAAGTTCTTCCTTCCTCCTCCTTGTCCCCATGTCCCTGCAGAATGGACAGCCCACGGAGGCCCGGGACAGGGTGACATGCCCGAAGGGTTGGCATTTTAAGAAGGACTGGGCTGTGGAGCTGAATCATGCGGTGGACAGTGAGGGTCGGTGCTGTGAGCGGGGCTGGGAGGCAGGCGGGAGGGCCTGGGATCCCAAATCATGCGAGCCACGGGGTTGTTCTGAGCAGATCGGGGTACTGGTTCTTTCAGCAACCGTGAGCAGTGAACCCACCCGGTGTGTTTATTTGGATCTCGCTGTGTAGTCCAGGTTGGCCTTGCACCCACGGTGATCCTCCTGCCTCAGCCCCCCAAATGATGAGATTATAGGCATTTTCCACCATGCCCAGGGCTCTCAGGTGGGATGAGCCTGGATTTGGGGGGATTGCTGGCCTCAGGACTCGGGGACTGCACCCGTTCCGCTGTGTGGCTGTGTGCAAGTCCCTTCCCTGTTTGTAACACAAGCTGTAAGGCCTGGGTGTCAGGTGACAGCGTGACAGTGCCTCCCTGGTCTGGAGGATGGGAGGATACTGTGCAAGAGGCACTGCCTATCTCAGGTCCCTTGGGCCGGTCCAAGCCCCCAGCCTCTAGGCACCCGACGACCCACAAGCCCTGGTGGTGCCCACAGGCTGGGAGTACGGCGTGGGGATCCCACCATCAGGGCTGCCTCGGGTCTGGACCTCAGTGGAGAAGAACTACCACTCGCGTCGCCGGCAGCGCTGGGTGCGCATGCGCTTCCGGAACCATGAGGACCTAGGTCGTGAGGAGCAGACTGTGTCCTTCCTGCAGATGGTGAGGCCCTCCCTCCGCAGGGCCTGGTGGGGTCACAGGCGCAACCCCTTGAGTGATGGCAGGAGCGCAGCCCACTTTCCTCCACAGCAGGGTCTGGCCAGCGAGGGCAAGGAGGGCTGGGAGTACGGCAGCTTGGGCTCCACGTTCCACCTGGACCCCCAGCCCCAGAGCCACTTCCGCCGCCGCTGCTGGCATCGCAGGCTGGCCCCCAACAAGGACACAGGCGTGGCACCCATATTCCTCCTGGAGGGCTCCCTGGTAAAGCCCCGTGACTCCTTAGCCACACCTTCAGGAGCAGGGACCCATTCCCAGAGGGCCACTGGCAGGTGGGGACAGAGAGGACAGGGTGGTTGACACCCAAGGGGAGGAGTGTAGCTTGAAGACTCCTGTGAAGCGCTCAAGGGCTTCAGGGGAGGTTGTCCCGGGCACAGGCCGTGGATCTGAAACACAGCCCTAAGAAGGACGAGAGTAAGGTGTGGTCCTGGGCTCAGGTCCAGGACTCCTGGAGGCCTGGCCAGGAAGACTGGCGGCTGCCCAGCATGCCCTTCATCTACTGCACCCTGGACAGTGAGTGCTTGGCTGGGGCTTGGGGAGCGGCTGGAGGGCAGGACCCAAGGACAGCCTGGTGCGCCTGTGGGCAGGTGACAGACATGGCTCCTCTCCACCAGAGCCCCACTACTACCAGCTCTTCTGCTACATCTACCAGGCCCGGAATCTGATGTCCAACCAGATCCTCATGTTCCAGGGTAGGAATGTCCCTTGTCATTCAGCCCTTGGCCCCCAGACCCGAGGAAGTCACTCAGTAGTATACTAAGTATTGGGAGGAAGGGTATGACAGACATGCAGACCCCTCCCCCAAGCAGCTCCTGGCCTCAGTTGGGGGGAAAAGACCCCAAAACAAAGACTACAAGTAGGGTCAGTTCTTTTTCTTGAGACAGGTCTCGCTATGCAGTTGAGGCTGGCCTTGGACTCACTGTGCAGGCAGGCTGGCCTCGAGCTCACCACAACGCTGTCTCACTCTCTCGAGTGCTGGCGTTACAGCTGTGTCTCACCACACCTGGTGGGGACTGTGCTTGAGTTGGGAACCCAATGCTGTGGCATTAGAATGGGGGTCAGGGGGACTTCACCCTGTGGTGAAGCTGAGCCTTGAGGAGGGAGGAGTCTGTCTGGGAAAGGCCCAGGAAGAGACAGAGAATCAGGCTTGGGAGACACATGTCACTTGAGATTGGACACAGAGGAGCCTGTAAGGAAGGCCCACTGCCGGGTTCAGGAGCCAGGACAGTGGGTGGCAGGGCTCCAGGGACAGCTGCCGGGCACCGTTTCCTTTGGAGGTTCCAGCCCACCTTGCAGGACCACTGGCTGCTGTAGCCATGTCCCCAGCCCATCGCAGGGAGCACGGGGCACACATGGAAGGAAGGCACCCAAGTCCTGGCTTCTGGGTGGACGCCGAGGTTCACTGGCTTGCACTCAGGCAGCTTTGCCCCGCAGAGCCCTTTGTGCGCGTGATCTTCCTCAACTACAGCCAGTGCACGCAGCACCTGCCGAGCTCTTCAGTGCCCTCGTGGGCCCAGACACTCATCTTCCAGCACCTCCTGCTGCACGAGAGCCCCCAAGACACCCGGGAGAGCCCTCCCCTTGTGGTGCTGGAACTGTGGCAGCGCGATGCCCGGGTACAGTGGGCTGGCTGGAGGCAAGCGGGGCTGTATTTTAGAGGAAAGCACCTTGGGGGGGGGGGCAGGGAGGCCAGGCGTGCAGAGAGCACTGCGCAAACATCAGTGTCACCGGTGGATCCTGTCGTCCTGGGGGGCCCAGGACGGGAACCAGACCCCTCCATTCTGGCCACCACATTCTGTGACTGTCTCCTCCCTCCCAGGGAAAGGAGAGTTTGTGGGGACGGAGCATGTGGCCTCCAGTGGTCCGGCTGGACCTCAAGAATTGGGTGCTGCCACCCCTAAGGTGGCGCCCGCTTGTGAAAGAGCTGGAGAAGGAGGAGGGTGAGATCCTGGCATCCTGCGAGCTGATCCTTGAGACGGAGGTACTGGGAGCCACAGGTGTCCACAGCCAGCAGGGTCACCCCTACCACACACCCCATGAAAGGCCAGAGGCCTGCTTGGCAAGCCCTGTAAGGATCTGCTGGGAGGTGGAGCTCAGGACCAGCTCACGGGGCCTCGTGCATCCTGCCCCGCTTTTGTGCTCCAGAAGCTGAGAGAGAAGCATCTGCCGCTCTTCAGCGTCCCTTGGAAAGATGGAGTCTACACACTGCCCAAGAGTATCCAGCCCACACTGAGCAAGACCGCCATCGAGGTGAGGGTGGCGAGGGTTTGCCCAGGCAGTGTGGAGCCTTCCAGCTCTCTGCTGGGTCCTCCTGACTGTCCACCTAAAGCTTGCACCCTGAGAAAACTCTTTGGAGATGGAGGGGCAGGGAAATGGGGAGCAGAGGCTCCGACAGCATCCTGAGTCACTCTCCTGCAAGTCCTTGAGGTGGGCAGCAGACAAGAGGCTGTAGCATTCGTGGTCACATCTGATTTGGCCACTGTCTCAGTTATTCTCCTTTCATTGCTGGGGCAAATACTGGACACCCAAAATGAAGGAAGGACAGGTTTATTCAGTTCACAGTTACGGAAGTTTCAGTCCATACTCAGCTGGCTCCAAGGCAGAGTGGTACAGGGCAGAAAGCATCAGTTCATGGCAGCGGCAAAGAGCAAAAGGAGCCAAGGAAGGGTAGCAGCAACAATGGCAACACAGTCTGTCTCTCTTAAATTGCATTCAGGCTCTCTGCCCCAGGTTGGGGGAAGTACACCCATAATCCCAGCAGTACTCAGATCCATAATCCCAGCCTTGGATCACCCATAATCCCAGTGGATCATGAGTTAATCTCAAACTCTAGAAGTCCCCGCCCCATGAAGACATGAGGCTTTGGGGGTACAACTAGACACAAACCATAACAGCCACCCATGCAATAGAGATGCTTTTCAGGAAGGAAATGGAGCTGGGTGTGGTGGCACATGCCTGTAATCCCAGCCCTCAGGAGGCTGAGGCAGGAGGATCTCCGTAAATTCCAGGCCCACCTGGGCTATATACATAGTGAGGTCCCGTCTCAAAGTAAAATGGAGGCTCTGAGAAAGCAGATTCCATGATGGTAAACAGGACTGAGTGACAGAGCCACAATATAGGCTCAGCCCTCCCTGACACCCAATGCCAGGATGTGAGATCCCTACACTGTAATTGATGCCCTGCCACACATTTACTAACCAGTTGGGTCCTCCAGGGATAGGAGACCTCTTCAAATTCAGGCAACTGAGCTGGTCCCCATGCTAGGCCAGAGGTGGTCCACAGAAAGAGGTCATGGGACTTTCCTGAGATGTCCAGTGTCAGCTGAGACATCACAGGGTACAGAGCCACTGGTTGGCCATAGAGTTCTCTAGGACACAGAGTGAGGACCCCTGAGAAATCAGGTAACCTAAAAACAGGTAACAAGAAATCTGCTTCTGTAGGTGGGTCCGGGCAGAAGATACCTCAGGAATTCATGGGGGAGGCTGGTGACACCTAAGGGGCCCAGCAGCAGATAGGGGCCTGCAGGCACCTCTTGATGGGGAGGGAGCTCAGTGTCCAGGCCTTAAGGACAGGTGGCACATTCCTGAGGAGACCTAGGCTCCTTCAGACTGGCTTCTCCACACAGCCAAGTGCCTTGCCCTGTGGAATCCCTGAGGCACCTTTCTCCTGGGTAGCTGTGTCCCCTCCCCAGGCCTTCCTCTAAGTGCTGCCTGGCCCTGCCCTCCCTTCCTCTGTCCTGGCAGATCCTGGCCTGGGGCCTCCGCAACATGAAGCAAGCACGCCACCCTCAGCTGCTGGTGGAGTGTGGGGGCGAGGCCCTGAGGACAGAGCCCATCAGGGACTTCCCAACCAACCCCAACTTCCCAGAGTCTGCGCTGCTACTTACAGTGGTAAGAGGCCTGGGGTGGGGCTGAGGTAAATCCTGTCCTGGGACTCTCATGCCCGCTCTCCCTGGTGGCAGTTCATGCCCAAGGAGGAGGCCTATGCGCAGCCCCTGATACTGAAGGTGCTGGACAACCAGGATTTCGGGCAGCAGACTGTGGTGGGCCAGGCCAGTGTCGACTTCCTGCAGCCCTACTTCTGTGATCCCTGGGCACGGGACTATCTGCCCCCACAGCTCCCAAGTATGGCACTGTCCACTCACCTCCCTAGGCCCCTGGGGACGTGGGGAAGGTCCCTGGCTCCCGGGGGTGGGAATCCCTCTTCCTTGGCCTGTCCTCTCCTGAAGCTCACAGCTGTGTCTTTCCACACAGTGCTGTCTATGAAGAAGCACCAGAAGGTGGGCAAATGATTCCCGCTGTTTATGGGAACAGCCCTGTCCCTGAGGAGGGGTATTGGTGAATGTGCCCAGTGTGACCTCAGGCAGGACTGTGCATGACAATCAACATGGGCTTTTAAATCCAGAGACTCAGGCCCTGAGGAACTGCCTCACAGTTGCTCTGGGAGGGCTCCAGAAGCGGAATTTTTGTTCTTCCACACACACATCCCAAGCCTGGCCTGGTGATTCTAGGACTCACAGAGCTAGGGAAGTGACCCTGGCCGGAGCCCTTTCCCAAGACATGAGTCCCTGTGCCAGCTCTAGACTGCTGGCCTCACCTTGCTTGCCCTCCCGCCTTCTAGGTCCTAGGATTCCTCTATGAGAAGTTCTGGCTCAAGTTCAGCAAGGCTGAGGTGAAGTAGGCCCTGCTTTAGACACAGGATCTGGTGGGTCCCGGGAGCTGGGGATCCCCTGCCCACCAGCATGCCCTCTTCCCTCCCAGGATGAGTATGAACATGAGGTGGACTGGTGGAGCAAGCTGTTCTGGGCCACAGGAGATGACCAAAAGTCCCCAAAGTACAAGTACCAAGACTACCACACCCTAAAGGTCTGGAGGGGCCTCGGGTGACATGAAACCCACCACAGAAGGGGTTGCAGCTCCAGCCTTGGTCCCTCTGGAAGCCCTCAAGGGGTGTCTCTGTTGTCCTCCGAGATAAGCTGACTGTGCATTAGATGCTTTGGAAAAGGCCTGTGAGCCAGCGGTCCCCAGGTCTCCTGATCCAGGCTCGGTCCTCCCGGCCCTGCAGGTGTACGACTCTGAGCTGGAGGCAGTGCCCGCCTTCCAGGGCCTGCAGGACTTCTGCCACACCTTCAAGCTTTACCAGGAGCAGCCCAAGGTGGACAGCCCTGTGGCAGGGGAGTTTAAGGTGTGCATCCCCACGAGTGACCGTGTTCCTCTGGCCCGCGCCCTCCTACACACTGCCCCTGCTGCACCCACTGCTACCTCTGGGGTTCTGTCCATTCACTTCCTTCTGTCCCCACATCCTCATTGCTGGTCCTGGGCTGGGAACCTTCCTTGGGGATTGCAGAGCTGGGCCCCAACACTGTCCCCACCCCCAGGGTCTCTTTCGCATCTACCCCTTTCCTGAGAATCCAGAAGCCCCCAAGCCCCCGCGCCAGTTCTTGGCTTGGCCAGAGAGAGAAGACTTTCCTCAGCTGTGCCTGGTGCGGGTGTATGTGGTTCGAGCCATTAACCTGCAACCCCAGGACTACAACGGCCTGGTAAAGAGTGGGCCCAGCCCCTTCTGGAGCCAGCGCCTGAGCTCCATGCCAGGGGCTCACTGCTGCCCCAGTCCCACTGGTCCTGACCAAGCTGGACTGAGTCCCCACTTCCTGTCCACCCCTAGTGTGACCCTTATGTGATCCTGAAGCTGGGCTCCACAAAGCTTGGCAGCCGGGACGCGTACAAGCCCAACACTGTGGACCCCATCTTTGGCACGTGAGCTGCCCCTTCCCTGCCCTCTGCTGCCCTTCCTGCCATGCTGAGGCAGCTCTAGCAGCCAGCTCATGCTCTAGGTGCTCACCAGGGAAGGCAGGTGGACCAGTGGCCTGGCTCTCCCTTGCCACACACTGCCAGGGAAGGAAGTGCAGGCCACAGTCCAAGCCACCAGGTTATTGCCAGCTGGGCCTAGGGGCTGCTGATGGCAGACACAGCCTATGCTGCGCCTGCTCCCGATTCCACCATGCAGGAGCGGGTTGGAAGGGGCCTTGGGCTGAGGTGCTGGCTCGCCACAGCCTCTGGCCTCTAGGATGTTCGAGCTCACCTGTACCATCCCCTTGGAGAAGGACCTGCACATCCAGCTACTAGACTTCGACCTGTTTTTACTGGATGATGAGATTGGAACCACAGTCATCGACCTTGAGAACCGACTCCTGTCTGGCTTTGGAGCTCGCTGTGGGCTCTCCAAGTCCTACTGCCAGTGAGGGGCCTGTGCACCGGGGGTGGGGAAAGGCTAGCAAGGAGCCTGCAGCACCCTGCAGAGGCAGGAACCAGGCTGGACCTGCCCCATCTCCACCCACACTTCCGCCACTGCATTCTACAGCTCAGGGCCATCCTTCTGCTGGACCCACACTACTGTTCTGTCCCTCTCATGCGCCTTGCAGGTCAGGGCCCTTCAGGTGGCGGGACCAGATGCCCCCGAGCTACCTCTTGAAGCGCTATGCCAAGCGGAAAGGGCTGCCTCCTCCAGTGTTTGACCCCAAGGGAGACTCTGTTTTATACAGGGGGGAAAAATTCAATCTGCAAAACTTTGGTGAGCTCAGCACATTGCCTGAAAGTACAGACACAGGCCTCCGAGGGAGGACCTGCGGGTGGGGGCAGGGAGAGGACAGGTGCCAGAGGCCAGCCTACCCCATTCTCTACTTGTCCACTCTGGGCTGGGCTGGGCAGAGCACCTCAGAGGGCTGATGGCCTCGTCCCTTCCTTCCAATCCAGAGCCCAAAGCCCCGACTGTGCCAGGTCTGGGCCCCAAGAAGGAGCGGCTGGCACTGTACATCCTGCACACCCAGGGGCTGGTACCCGAGCATGTGGAGACACGCACGCTGTACAGCGACAGCCTGCCAGGCGTTGACCAGGTGAGACTGCTGGGGCTGCCCGCTTCCTGTGGGACACTTGTGCTTTGCACACGGCCCACTGGTGTCACTTCAATAGAGGACATCAGAACGAAAAGGACACCTGCATCTGCTGGGGGAAGCGCTAAGGAGCCTGGCAGTCAGCTCCTCCATCTCCTTAGTGCAGGAGAGGGGGCACCTCAGGTTACAGTGCAGATGCGACAGCCTTGCTCTGGCAAACTGCAGGCTGTTTTCTCGGTGAGCCCCACACAGGAATGAGATCCCCAAGGGCACCCTCATTACCCTGCACCCTCCAGCCGCTGCATGGTCTCCTTCTGCTAGCTCTCCAGCTGAGGGGCACTCCAGAGGACAGTCCTCTGCTAAAATCCTCATTCTCATTACCCCTCTTTTCTCAAGAGAGGGCCAAGGTCAAGAGGAAAATTAGGGCTAGTGCTTGGAAAGACGGAATATATTCTTCTGTTTCCAAGGCTGGCTCTACTCTCCTTTGACTTTTCCCCATTTCTCCCGCGTCTTCTTTCTTGGGCCCTGACCCCCAGTGACTGGCTCCATATCCCAAGGTTGTGCTCACCTGACGATTAGGGAGCTCACTGAGCAGCCACTTTCCTTTTATGCTGCTTAAGAAAAGAAAGCCCAGGGGCCAGGGAGACGGCTCAGAAAAATAAGTGCTTCCCTGGCGCTTAGACCAAGGGTCTGAGTTCAATCCCCACTTCTGCCCCCCCCCAAAGAAAGAAAGAAAGAAAGAAAGAAAGAAAGAAAGAAAGAAAGAAAGAAAGAAAGAGAAAA
>NDGN011375617.1:0-11493 GCA_002564285.1 Tympanoctomys barrerae
AAAAAAAAAAAAAAAAACCTCACCTCATAAAAAGCTGGGGATATAGTTTAGCGGCATAAGTACCTTTATTGGAAGTTCAAGGACCTGAGTTCGATCCTTGGTACCCACCCCCAACACACACAAAATAGTAAAACACACACACAAACAATCAACAATCAAACATTACAACTGATACAAAATTACACTGAACAATTAATAGGAATTCAATATTGGTTGTTATGTTGCATATTTTTGTCTTTAAATTAGTTGTCAGATTACCACATAAAAGAATGCAAAATGGTCAAAGAAAGTTGTAAAAGTAAAAAGGAGAAAAACTCAGGCCATGAGATTGCAATACTGTCTTCAGCTTACTATTTTAATTCTACAAGCATTAATTTCCTGCCTGTGTGTTCTGTCCACCAGCAAAATCTACCTTGCCAGTCTCACCTGCATTGCACTTAGCTCCTAGCTTTGCTCTGCACTCATCCTTCGCTGAGTGACAGGATTTTCCTGGGACTGAGTGAACACTCAGTTTCTTCACTAAATTTCCTGTGTTGATCCTCATATCCATTGTTGTTTTGGCTCAAGAAAAAAATTATAACTTTTTGCATACACATGTATTATGACTTTATAGTGGTCCATTTCCACTGGGAAATAATTTCCTGAAATTAAAGCCAGTTGTTGCATTTGTGCAAGTATATATATCTATACCTATATCTATATCTATCTATCTATCTATCTATCTATCTATCTATCTATCTGACAATTTTATTATATAAGTTTATGTATATATGTATTTATATATGTATATATGTATAGGTACATATGTAGTATTTTACACATATATATTTTTCAATCTAAATCACAAGCTCTTAAATTTTTCATTTTTTCTATCATCTACTGTACCTAGCATGCCATTTAAAAGGTTCCAGTGCAACTTTTAGACATGAAACATGTGAATGATTTAATATACATAATGGAATTTATTTAGAGTGTAGAGTGTTGTTTATACTTTAGCTGAGTTCCACAAATTTTTATTGAGCAACTAACATAGTATCTTATACGTAGTAACTTTCACTGAATATTTTTCCATAGAATATTCACAATTCATCCGTAGTGAAGGTGCCTGAGCAAGAGAAAAGGAGTAAATGCCTTCTAAAACATTTTTTGGTTTATTAACTCCAGTTTTGTATATTTTAGTTTTATAGTGGATTCCATCATGTAGTGAAGAACTTCAGGAGAGGATGACAAAACAGCTGCCCTGCCTGAGGAAGGACTCCACTGCACCTGAAAACCACAAAGGCATCAGGTAGTGAAGCATCTAGTTTTCTGAGCTTCGCCCAGTCTCTTTTCACTCCTTATGGCTATTCACAGGAATTTCCTAAGTGCTTCCTCAAAAAGAAACTTTAATACATCCAAAATCAGAGGCATTTGCTCAGCCTCATCAGGAAGTGCATGTTGAAGACTCAGTGCTTATTTAATCATGAAGAATGCGGACATCACAGAGCAGAAGCCCCAAGTTTGAGACTGAATCTAGGAAGGTAAAAACTGAGTGGAAGCCCTTAAGCAGGAGATCCAAATGGTGAGAAAACCCTAAAAGAGGCTCAACATATTAGCCCTAAGGGAAATTAAAATGAAAGTGCAATTCCACTACCCTCTGATTACACTGGGAAAAGAAAAATCTCAAAAAAAGCATTACCGAGTATATAGACCAATAACAACTGTGCTAAGAGGGAAGTTGCTTTTAAAGACAATTTCTTATGAAGTTAAATCACACTTATATATCACCTAAGTATTTATTCAAAAACAAGGATAACTTATGTTAAGAAAAATCTACCGTAAATGTTTGTGAGAATTTTATTTATAATTGTCTCAAGGACTGGGGAAATAGGTTGTTGGCCTAAGCACCTGCCTAGTTAAGTATAAGGACCTGGTTTTGATCCCCAGTAACATATGCAAAGCCATGCCGGCACACTGTGCAGGCCACTGAAACTAGGCGTGCTGGCATACGCCTGTAATTTCAGCTGGTGAAGCTGAGGCTGAGAAAGGAGTGGGGCAGTGTGGCCTGTGGTGCCAGGGATCGAACCCCAGGCCCTGCACTTGCCTAAGTCAGCTCTTAGTCCACTGAGCTATCTCGCCGGCCTTTCTGTTAATCTCTTATGTATTTAATTTATAAATTTAATTTTGTGACAGCTTACATGCATAGGAAAAATGCAGTTGATGTAGGCTGCTGTACTGTCTGTGATTTTAGGAGTCCTCTGAAGGGCTGTCACTTGAAAATTATTTTCCATGAATGTCAAAGAGAAACTGCATGTACTAAAAGGTTGTATCTTACTGTGCATGTAGGTATAGTGGTGGAGATGGGCATAGATATGAAATGACCTCTTGAAATTCTATTAGGAAATATGGCAGGGGTCCGTCTGTGAAGCCAGACCAAGTTTGAGACTGGATGCAGTCAGGCACGAACTTAAACACAGTCTCTGCTAAGTAATCAAAATAACCTCTTTGTGTATATATATATATATATATATATATATATATAGTTTCTTGCTATAAAAATAATATTTTGAGGTTGACATTATTATGTAAGCTTTGACAAAGAGGAAATAAGCCCTTGGATAAATGTATTGATTTGTCTAAGGAGCCCAACCCTAGAAGTGAAAGAAATATGGAAAATAAAAATTTAAAAAGTTAAGAAGCAAGTATTTCATTTTATACAACCTGATTTATAAAACCATTATATGTGTTTATTGACCATATCATTTATAAGTTGTGTTTATGTGCCAGGATAATAAATGATGAAAATATGAATATCTATACTCACACCAATATAAATTCTTATCATTTTCCTGCTTACTATACCCTTACTCTTGCTTTCATAATCAACATATTTTAAATTTAGCTCTACATGTTAAATGTTCATATTTTACATTACACATATTCTCCAATTTTGCTTTGCTATAAACAAAGGAATTAAAATTTCTTTTCTAGCTGAAACAAGCCAATGTGTACTTATTAATATTCCGATGTGTTCTAGACTCCAAGAATACAGAGATAAAAGTGATTCTTATCCACAGAGGGATTGCTGTCTAATAGGAAAAACAATGAAGTCGCATACATTCTATAGAAGGAAAGTTGCTAGTTTGCCTGAATTCTCTGAGGAGTTACATAACCTGAGACAGTGCAAAAAGGTGTTCAGAGATGTTTACAGCAGGGAAATATTCAGCTCAAAATGGAGATTGAAGAGTGTGGTGATAAGAAAATAGTGGAGTGTACTATATATTTTTAAATGTTTTATACAGTGTAATCAATCTAAAGTAATATAGTCTTAACCCTTTTTAATAGACCTTACTTATAACTAATTTTAACTGTTGGAAATAGTGCTAACATGAATGCTTCTGCGCATGTAGATTTCATCTTAGTGAGAACTATCCCCTCACAATGTATTCCCAAGTGTGGAATTATAGGCAAAGATATATTCATATTTTTTCATACTTTTGTTATACAATCTCAAATTACTTATAAAAAGGCTTACACCTATTCACAGTGTCATAAGCACTATGTGGATGTATGAGATTTACCAGTATTCTCTGGTTTTGTGTATGTTTAACTTCTTTAAATTTTAATATAACCATTTAATTTTAGAGAAATGGAATTCATTTCTAAGAGGATAAAGTATTTGAACAAAGAAGAGAAGGAGGAAAGGAACACAGCAACTTGGAGCACAGTGATGAGTATGACCTGGAAGAACTGTTTGTGATGAAACACTTTTATCTTTCAAATCACAAAATGCTACAACATGATTTTGTACCTCAAAACACAAAGCAAGCCGTGTTCTTTAGTAGAGTTTCAGGTTAATTCACTAGATCTTGACAAGAGTCAACTTGCAGGAAAAATTCAGCTCGGGTGCATTTTGTTTCTTCAGCTATTGATGAACATTATCCAGCAATTTAAGGACAGCCTGAGTGCCTGCTCTCCGATACTCATTCATCTGTTGTTAACATGGACCATCTTTCCCGATGAGCCATGAACCTAATGCAGAACTTGGGATGAGATTTTTTTTTTTCCTAGAGCAAATCCCACCAAGTCCTTAGTCACTTAGAAGTGTCAGGGAGAAGGGACTGACAGGCAGCTCTGTCAATGTGAACAGAGAGTTTTAGATCAAGCCTGGGAACATTACTGTCAAAAATTACAGCCTCAGCATTGACATAAATGTTGACAGCACCATTTTCACTGATAGTGGTATCAGAGCAGATTATGATTCACAAAGGGCTGTCCAACGAGCGATGATTTAGATGAAATGCTCTCAGATACGTAAAGAGAGAGGGAGGGGCAGGCAACATAGGCTGCATGTTACAACATTTTTTCAAGACAACATCATACTATGGCAAAGTGTATCTGTCCCTCCTGCTAGTGTGGTCTTGCCAGTAACTTCATCTAAAAAGTAACTTAAAAACAGAAAACCTCCTATTTTGGCCCTCATACACTCCATATTCCATAAAATATTTGGAATGAATGATGATGGTACATAACTATAGAGCAGATATTGAACATTTATGGGAACTAGAAAAATGTTTCAGAAATTGAAATTGTAAGAGGTTGGAAGGGCACTTCGGTAAATAGAGGCACATATTCTGAGAGACAGGATACATTTTCTTTTTCTATGTACAGAAATATAGATAATCTACAAAAATTTAGCCAACATTTTCTGGTAAATTTACTTAATCCCCGTAACTGATTTTCTCTGTTATTGTTCTTCTGAAAAACATTATGAGTAATATCAAATGATATTATAGAGTGTTTTATAGACATAGCTTTATGGGTTTTGAACCCAGGTAAGTTTTTAATATTTTCCTCATGCTTGTCCTCAGACAGCAGCAGAGGCTTGAGTATGTTAATTGTGGGGGAATACTGGAATATTTGAGTTACTATGAAATGAACTATCATATAGAAACCAAGATGCACTTGTAAATCATCCAAATGTCTTGTGCAAATATTTTCCATTCTATTTGCTTTCAAAACAGAAATCACTTTGATTATATATCTCACACAGAACATATTATTTGGGGAATTATTGTATGGATCATAAATTATGTCTCTAAGCCCATTGGGCCAGTTGTCCAAAGTACAGAATAAAGTTAAATGAAGCTAAATCAAAATAATTTGTCTAGAATGAGCGCAAATCTCAAATGCTTAATTTTGCTTCTGAACACCATGCACAGCATTGTAGATGATATTCTGGAGCCCATTGTGTTTAACCTCAAGGTAATGGCCTATGCTGCATAAAATAAATTTAATTTTTATTTATCATTATTTAATATTAAACTTTGAAAGGAAGAGAATATGTTTGGCACAACACTGTGCTTTTACCATCTTATCATGATACCTGAAGCAGGAGAAGGACTTCATATGTGTTTTGAAAATCAATATATACAAAGATCAAAGTTTCATTGTCTCTTCTTGGATGACAAGTATGTTGTTACGGGCTAGCCAAAATAAACAAACTATAAATCAATATAAAAATGCAGCAAAATAAAAATAAAATAAGAGATAGAGTTATAGAACACTGAATGAGATACATCTGCTAGAAGCATTATTTACAAGAAAAAAATTATCTACCAGGTATGGTAGTACATACTGTAAATCCCAGCACTTGGCAAAATGAGACAGAAGATCACAGGTTTGAAGCCAGACTGGACTACATTTTAAGTATAAGGTTGGTCTAGACTGTATAGTGAAAAAAAATTAAAGAAGGAAAAAAGACAAAATTCTAATTTTCAATTATCTTAAAGTTATATAGCAATTAAATGCAAGTATTTCAAATACTCTGCTATTTTACTAGAGAGTATTTTACACTCTCTAGTAGAAATTCACCAAATGGTGATCTTACATCAATGGCAAACTAGGAAATTACTGAAGCATAAAAATGTCCTTTTAGTTTCTATTACATTAGTTTCTACTACATTAGTCTGTGTTATATTAGTTTTTCTCAACCTTTGGTTTAATAAATATTTACAGTCTAAATAAAGAAAAACCAGCTTACACAAACTCCATGTACAAATGGGTATCATTTCTGCAAGTTGGAGTACGTTTCCCTGATCTTGTCTCAAAAAAAAAAAAAAAAAGAAAGAAAGAAAGAAAAGAAAAGAAAAAGAAAGAAAGAAAAAAGAAAAAAAGAAAAGAAAAGAAAGAAAATGTTTCTGAATTTCTTTCTTGAATTTTCCTACTTGGAAAGTATATTACTGTCTCTAAATCCCAATTAGATTGTGTCATAAAAGTCATGCTCTCTATCACATTTATTTTCTTACACAAAAATAATAGTTATCCTATTTTTCCAAGAAAGTAAACTGTTCACAAATAGGAAAAAAGAGTATATATGAAGTAGAGGTAAGTGTAGTGGAATAAAATCAGAGGAACCACAGTCTTCCTAGTGAAGATGATGTCGGCCAACGCTTTGCCACGTGACTGGTGCTGCTGGCTGATCATGTGAGCTTGAGGCAGTAATGTCCGACTGCATGGGCTCCACGGAGTTCATGGGTGGAAAGTGCCCCCTCGGAGGGAAGCTCATTCCAGGGATGTCATAAAAGAGAAGCCAAGATGGAAGGCTGGCTTCTGTCTTCTTTGCCGGAGCTCTAGTATTTGCTTTCATGGTTAGCTTCATCTCCTGGCTTCCAACGTAGACCCTTGGCCTCCTGACACAGCCTCCCAGGGGACACACATGGAGCTGCAGGTCTGCAACAGCATGCTGTGGACTCCCAGAGTACAGATGGACCTTTTTCATTCTTCCTCATTCAGTTCTGCCGGTGGCTATCGGAACCCAATTTATATATTCTTATATAATTGCATACTCTGTATTATATGTGTTCTCTAGTAAACACTGACTTATATACTAGCTATTTTGCTATTCTTAAAATATACTATCTCAATATATTTTGTAATAATTATAGTAGTCCATAGTAAAGAGTTTTTAAGAAGAGTGAATTTGTTAATTTAGCATTCTCTATTGATACTTCTTGAGTGCCTTAATGTATATGGAATATTTGGAACTCCTCAGATGTTCAAAGTAATTATGGCCTAATAATGTGATTCATAAAATCACTTTTAGAAACCAGGAAATGACACTGTATTAGTCGTATTTTACTAGAAAAATAGATAAAACACAAGATACACAAGAAATTATAATATTGGCTTATGATGGCCAATGGAATTGCAAAGGGTGTCTGCCTACTAGAGAGAGAAGGATTCAGTCCAAGGTCTGGAGCTCACTGTAGTGGCCTGCACGAATCTGAATCAGTAGGATGATGAGTCTGCGCTACAAGATTGAAGGGTCTATGACAGAAGCGAAGAGTCTGTCCTGGAAGTCAGGAGATGATGTCAAAGCTGAAGGCAGATATGAGAGCTCCTCTGATAAAACAGTAGTAGATCTGCTCTTTCTCATTTTCCCTTTATACAAGCCAGGTGAGGGGACACCATAGGGCGGGTCTTCTATAGTTTAGGGTATAGAATTGGTGAGCCAACTTACTTAAATTTTTCTTAACTGAACTCAGATTGGCACAATCAGTCAACCATTAGAGATAAAGTAGACTGAGAAAGCTAAGGCATACAGGAGATGTCATTTAATAAATCATCTAGCACAGGGGCCAGGGCGATAGCTCAATTGAATAAGCGCTTGCCTGGCAAGTGCAAGGGACTGAGTTCATTCCCTAGTTCTGCAAAATAAATGTAAATACATAAATAAATCATTTAGCACAGATTTAGGAATTATGTAATGAAAATAATTATTACAATAAATAAAAATGCCTATATGCATGACATTTTTTATGAATTACATCCCCCAATATTCAGAGATCTTCAGTGTTATGTATTGTTTCCAAACCCATATTATAGCTAAAAACAAACAATGAATTTTTGAGAAATTTAGGTCAAAGTCTCAAGTATGAATTCAGAAAAGTGGCCAAGTTGGGCTATATACCAAATATTTCCTTCCCGAACCAAATATCTGTTTAGAATAACATGCTTGGGGGGCTGGTGGGTTAGTTCAGTTATGTAAAGGCCCTGCCTAGGAAACATCAGTCAGGGTCAAGGGACTGTGGGTTAATCCTGAGCGCCACATGCTATACCAGACCAGCCCTTAAGGCAGCTTGAGCTAGAAAAAAAGAAAAATAAAAATTCTTCTCAAATTTTAGGCTGGACGTGGGGCCGTGTGCCTGTAATCCCAGCACTTGGGAAACTGAAAACAGGAGGCTCACTACAAGTCCAATCTGTACAATGAGACCCTGTATACCTATACTAAATACACACACACACACACACACACACACACACACAAATTTAGAATAACATGATTAAAGTACTCTGATAGATTATTATAATTTATCTTGTCCCTATCTAGTGAACTGGGAAATAAAATTATAAGAAATGAAAAAGTTGACAGGGGCTGAAATTCTGCTAACAAAAATAATGAATTTGGTACATATTATTACAAATTTAGTGTGACAGATCAAATGTCAGAAATTCTGACAATTTGGAAATAATTTCTGGGCCCATTTTTCCCTGATTAGAGGTGATGACATAAGTATGGCTCTATGGCTTATGGAGAATAAATAAACACTATTATCAACTCCCTTCATTTTTTTTTCTTTTTTGTGGATGGAGGGATTGAACTCAGGACCTTTGCTTGCTTGGGAAAGGTATATTCCACTGAGCCATCTCCCCAGCCCTTAATTCCCTTTAAAAAGGTTAGAAAATAGCCTCACTTTGTGACTTTACAAGATATTTATGTGGTTTCCCTGGGAATTCTGTAACCATTTTGCTACAAAGAAATTATGAGTGTATTTGAGGATAAGCATTGTGTTAGTTGATACATTGTGTCACCTTGGCTGCATCAGCTCCTGCAGGTCTCAGCATGGGGGCCTCATCCTGCAGGTGGGCAGGGCCCAGGAATTGAGAAAGGCAGGAAGCCGCCCTGCCTGGTTTCCTGCCACCCAGAAGTCTCTGTCTTCAGAGGAGCTTGATCTTGGCAGCCGCGCCACCTTGGAGGAGCTCTGATCTTCACTGTGGAGCGCTGGTCTTCCCCAGTCAGCATAGAAGGAAGAGAGAAGCTTGATGGACGCCGCCGCAGCTGCTGCTCCTTTTCTGCTCTTCATTGTTTTCTGCTGCATGAACTGCAGTGATTTGCCTTGGAGCCAGCAGAATATGGACTGAACCCTCCAGTGACCGTGAGCTAAATAAACCTTTCCTTCCTTCATTTTGAGTGTCCTGTATTTGTCCCAGGAACGAGTAAAAAGTAACTAAGACAAGCATTTAAATAGACTGAGCTCCGAAGTGGGTAAACTGACTTTAATGACTTTAAACTCTTGATGTTAAAAAAGGAACAGTCAGGATGGAACGATTTTCAAATGGAAGCTCTCATTCCCTCCGGTTTGGGTTTTGCAGGGTACAAAAGAGCATTTGTGTGCATTTACTCGTCCATGCCCTCCCAATACTCAGGCCTCATTTCCATGCAGCCCACAGCCCACGTGTCCTAACAGCGTGCCTGTGCCCTTGCTCACTATTTAGGAGAGGAGTAAGGTTTTCCTACTCAAGGCTGTGAAGGTGGACTCTACTAATCCCACAAGGTTTCCCCAGGAACTCCAAAACCAAGATAAATGCATTTCTGCCAGACTACTTGCATCCTTGGAATAATTCAGATTCCTAGGGCCAGTCGCCCTGTTGATTTTCTGCTCACAGACATTACACTCTGCTGTAGAAATTGAGCAGGTGGAAGTTTGGCCACTGTGGACCCAGGCTTTAATTGGGGGATCAGGTGCTCATAAAAGATGTTCACAGAGGGAGAGTGAGTCAACTGGCTTGGAGAACTGAGCCGCAGGGAGGCCACACTCAGAACCTGAATAAAGAGCCCTTTAAATGCTACTCAGTAGCTTTGTTCCATCTCAGCTGTACCTAATGAGATTATTCATAATCCTGTACTGGGCATTCCAGGATGACCAATCAGCTCTCATAATCTGAAATTCTTTCCTTTTATATATGTTCTATTGTTATTAATAATCTTTATTGTACCATTAGCCATAATTTGAAATTATTATTATTATTAGTTCTACACTCGGTGTAATAGCTGCTAAGAAGCTCAATGAAAATAGATCACAGTTCCATGAAAACAGCTGAGAAAATTGTTTTCACAAAAAATTGCTGTAGTTGTTTTGTGAAGTCTTGCTATGTAGCTCAAACTGGCCTTGAACTCACTACGTGGCCCAGTCTGGCCTTCAACTTGCATCAATCTTCCTGCTTCAGTCTTCTGAATTCTGGGATTACAGGCATGTGTCATCGTGTCTGGCTATTTACAACACTTTTATGAAAAGAAAGATCTAAGAAGAGGAAATAAAAATGTGGGTAAAAAGGTGAGAAGGAAAAAAGAGAACTTGCTAATACTATTGCATTTGTCCACTTGTAAAATGGATTTGAGTTTGATTTTATAAAAAAACTGACGAACATTCCATGGAAATTTGATTTCTTTACATGGAAAACTAAATTCTCATTTTTTTTTTTATTGGTATCAGCTGAATCGTTAGTAACAGTAAACTACTCTCTGGGATCAACATTTGTCTGTCCTTACAAAGATAGTGTCCTAAACTTATTTCAGATTAAAATATTATTATTAAACAGATAACATGGGCCAGTGATACTTGGAGCAATAAAGGAAATGAATATATTCTGTTTTCTTCATTCCATGTTTCTTCCTTTCTTTCAACAGAGCATACAAGTTCCAATGCTAAGAGAAAAATAGAACTGCAAGAGAAATGTTTGAAACAATATCCTCCCTTCTGAAGTTTCTATGCACATATTTCTCTACCATTAATTGGAAATAATCCTTTTTAATCTGCAAAATAACAACAGTGCAACTCCATGGAATTGAAACTTGCAATGAGGAGTCACATGGTGTTCTCACTGCAATATGCACGTGAGTACTACAGGAAGGTTTTGCTTCCTTAGGAGGACACCAGGTTGGCAATTCCAGAATGGCTATCTTTTGAAGTATTCATTACTATGTACTATCGTATTACATAGTAAATCAATGTGTCATTTCCCGTGTTATCTGTAGAGGAATCCAACTGTAGATAATTATATGTAGTCCTGTATTTCTCTCTCCCATATTTGTTGAATAAAATGCCTTCATATTTAGCAACAAAATAATTTTAGGCAGATGGACTGTGCATCAGTGAATTTTCTGAAGTATGATTGCTATTTGAAGAACTCATTATTAAACATCTTTGGCTATGTGGCTGTACTTTCTGTGAAACAGATCTTTGATAAGTGATCCACTTTGCTTTTAGTTGGTGTCTTCTTATTAATGCAAGAGTATATCATATAAACAGGTAAAAATCCTTTATGGTTAGTTCAAATAATAGTACACATAATCTTTTACTATTTTGTAATTTTTTATTTTCTTCAATAGTATATTTGACCAAGGGGGAAAAAGTCTGTGGATTTGGCCCAATATAATATAATATAATATAA
>NDGN011375629.1:0-11425 GCA_002564285.1 Tympanoctomys barrerae
AGAGAGAGAGAGAGAGAGAGAGAGAGAGAGAGAGAGAGAGAATGTAACTAATGGGATTTATCATGAACTTTCAAATTAATAACAAAAATCTGACTAACTTTAATTCCAAACATTAGTCACATATAGTATCTTACTTTCCACATTTTTTTCTTTTCCCTGCTTTTCATCAACCATAAATACAATTGTAATATTTCTACAAACTGTTTGTATATCAGTTTAAGGTGCCATTTGCTAAATAATTTCTCTTAATTCAAATTATTTATTTCATTTTTGTCTAATCCTTACCTTCTTCAAATAATTCTCCATTCATTTTATGTAATTTTGCTTAAATTGTTTGCAGCTATGTTAATGTAAAACACCAACTATAATGCTTCATTTCATTAGTGTTCTGCAAACTACTTTCAGATAGAACAGATTCTTACTTTGAGTCTACTCTGCTCATTATGAAATTTTGCTTATTTTTATTTCTTAGCTCTTTACTATATTTTGTACACTGGAAATCGAACTGAGGATGTTATGGTTATCAGGTGGTGCTGTGCCACTGAGCTACATCCCAAGCCCCACTATGTTTGAAAGATGAAACAGTTAACATAATTATCAAGGACTTTCCTTTATAAATTATGAAACTTTAGTTCCAATTGTAGATTTTTATCCTTTATTTTGTTCATTTTGTGTGTACCTAAAATATAAAAATAAACTTATTCATTAAGTTTATATTTTAGGTACACACAATGATCAAATTCTTTATATGTATTTTGTAGCTGTGTATGATATATTTTGAATTTTTTTCTCTCATCCTATCCCTCTGAAAATTATTTAAAGCATTTGCTTCTATTTTTTCTTTGTCTTTTATTTTCTTTTCCCTTCCTTCCTTTCTCCCACCCCCTTCCTAGTTCCTGATTCTATTTGAACCTATTCTTCCTACTTTAAAATATGTACTATGTATTTTGGTCCTTATTTACATTTAAAATTTTTCAAACCAGAGAAACTATCTGGTATACATATATGTGTCAAATTTACTTCACTTAACAATATTATCTAAAGTTCCATTCAGTGGCCTCAAATTAATTTAAATGTATTCCTCTTCATGGCTGACTTGTACTACACTGTATTAAAAAAAAATCTCCACAACTTCCACATTCACTCATCAATAGATCGACATTTGAGCTGTTTCTAAAATTGAACTGTTACAAACTGTACATTTTACTTCTTTTGGGAAGATGGCAAGAAAGGGAGGGTCTGTGTTGAGTACGGTCTCTAATTTTGTTATTATTTTGCCTTCATACTGATTTCCACAGTGGTGGCACCAGTCTGCACAGTCATCAGGGCTGAAGAAAGGTCCTTTTTCTCCACAGCTGGCCAGCATTTGATGTTAATGAGTACTTTTCCTAGATAAATTATCCCATTTTTTCCAGTTGTAAATTCGACCCGCTTTAACTTATTTTTTTTTCAAAATAATTATCTATTAGCAATTTTTCACTTTTAAAATTTAGATTTGATCTCAGTCTTCTCTATCTTCCTTATCTATCTATCCATCTATCTATCTATAAATTTATATACCTAACTATACATTATTTATTTGATTTTGATACTGAGACTTGAACACAGACACTTTGCACTAAGCCTTAGCCCCAGCCCTTATAATTTTTTCTTAAAATAGTGTCTCCCAAAAGTGATAACTTTCCCAGGCTGATTTAAAATTTTAATCCTCCTAATTCAACTTCCCAAAGTGTTGGAATTATAGCCATGAGATATGCCATTATACCAGGCTATAATTATTATGTAATCCACAACTAAGCTGCCTGTGTATGGAAGTGAAAATCTCACAGACAATGAAATTTTGAGATTGAATTTTAAATTAATTTATTTTTTGTATCGTAAACCTGAAAACATAGTATTCTTTCAATCGCTGTTATTATTTTGCTTCCATTCCTCCCTTCTTTTCTTCTTTCCTTCCATCTCTTCTTCATTCCTTTCTTTTCCCTCCTGCCCACCTTCTTCCTTTGCTTCCTTCCTTTCTTCCGTTTACTTAATAAATACTCTTTGGGTCTTCAGTGCCTATTTTTATTACCTATCCTAAGGGTAAAAATTATAGCAATGATTAAATTATAAACTGTTTCTAATGACATGGATGTAGATTCCTAGAGAAGATAGATGACCGAATCAACATTGTGTGGGTTATTGTTTTTAATTGGATTATAGGATATCTGGTTGCAATTACTTCTGAGTGGGTTTTTCAGAGGATATTTTTTTTAAAACCATACATTTTTATTAAAGATGGAGCATATTAAAATAGATACTGTAACAACAGGAGTGAAGCATCAATATCCCAACATTTACTATTAAGCTATTTGGTTTTTCTGTTTTTATTTTATTTTTTTTATAAAAACAACACAAACCAGGCTTCAAAACAAGTAAATATTGCTTACGAAGTTTACTTTAGAGTTTGTTTATTGTCTAATGCTGATGAGTGAATATATATTAAAATTGAAATTGTTCTCATTTATTTTAATATATTAGTACATGTTTGAAATTTACGATGATGACAATTAATTTGAGGAGTTGTTACATACACAGGTTGCTGGATTTTTATGTAATCCTTTCCTCTTCCCTCCCTTCTCTTCTTACCCCCTAAACCAGTGTGGCAAAGATGAATTTATTGGAACTTTGATTTGCACTGTCTTGTTTCTCATATCACTGGTACATCATGGAAGCTTGAGCTGATTGTTTTTCTCTTTGTGTCCCAGAATGTTGCTTGACCAATGCAAAAATAAAAGCCTAAAGGCCTATTGCTCCACAGATCTCCTCTCTTCTTTACCTGTCATCCAGAGAACAATGTCTCAGAGGCTACTTGCTCTCTGCATTGCATTTGCAAAGTGCTTGCTGAAAAGAACAATAGTTTGGGTACATTCAAGGCTATGGTTTGTTTTCTGCACAGCATGTCTATCCCAGCTCACAAGGAGCCAGAATGTAGGTCCAGCGCAATGCTGCACAGAAGGCTAAGAAAAGCAGCTTTGGCCAGGTGCACACAGCCTAGTAGAAATCTACAGAAATGCACAAAGTAGAGGTGCCGTGTGCTACTAGACACTTTACTAGCCTCTGTAGCAATACGGAAAAGCTGAATTTTCTACTAGCAATTAATTATTTAATGATGTTAGGTTCTAAATCCATAACTAATTTGAAGAGTATATTTGCCTAGTTCTTTTATGTAGATACCACAAGTAATAGGGATAGGATTTCCTTTTTAATATGAAAATGCATTCATGTTTACTAAAATATAGCAAATATGACATACATACAATAGATGTTTTATATGGAAGATTTGTTGATTCTACCTAAAAATTATGTGTCCGATAGAACTATTAAGTGAAACATTCAGTATATATTGCATATATAAACATGAAGATTTGTGTTTCTATCATATAGCGTACTGTACTTGTCAAACTGTTTTGTTTTTATTAAATTTCATTATCATTAAATATTAATAACACTCATCAATTAGTCTCACTAATGAAAAATTAATTAGTAGTATTTACTTCATATCATGCTAAATTTTACTTAAAGTTAAAATTATTTTCTAACAAATATCAAAAATTTTAGCACGTTGAAGGTATCTACTCCTAAATTTCTGGCATGCAACACTCAATACTTTTGTTTACACCTTTCAAAATTAATTTCCTTTTCTGAAATGAAAGAAAGTAAATCCATTATTAATTGTATATATTTTGTAATAAAGGAAATTTAACTCCTGGATGTATTACATATGTCAATGAAAGCAATGACAATTTGATAGGTTTTGAGCAATAAATTTATGGAATACAATGGAATTATTTATTAAAACACATGGATAAGCTATGAAAATAAAATGTTAGGCGTAATAGAAAAGAATCTACCTTTAAATCTGAGTTTTTCAGGTCATTGCTTCCTATTAATTTATTTTTTACAGTTAATAGTCCTAGTTAGGTCACTTTTAATTGACAGAAGTAATTGTACTTATGTGTATTTATGTGAATAATGTGATATTATATGAATTGATTTACTGACCTTTATGGAAAAACTGAAACATTTTGTTTTAAAAATTTCTCTTACCTCTCTTTCCCTCACTACATGCATTCTATAAATCTGAGTAGAATTAATTGCCTAATTATAGGGAATGAAACACAATGCCCTTTTGAAGTTCTAAATTTTGTATTTCCTACAGTGGAAATTCTACCTGACCACCTGACCTACTTAATTTGTATCATTTGAATAAGAAAATAAGTTGTACCTAGGAACACAATTTCAACCATATAGTAATTGTAACACAATGCACTATAATTACAATTATTTCATAGTCAAAGAACTAACTCTAGAACAATTGAGATCTTTTAGCCTTATCCATTTATCCTCTCAGATATAAGCTTCATCTTTATCATTGTAATTGTCTCCATAGTACAGCTTCAATCTGTAAATGACAACAAGGCAATATGAAAAATTGCAAAAGGAATGCAGATGTACAGCATCCTAGAGAAAATTTTCCAGCCATAAATTTGGATGAATTTTATGTTCAAATATTATCTAAATATAGAAGGGAGAAATGAATATTTTCCTTTATTAAGCAATCAATATACTTTAACACAAGTTCCACGTGTGTTTTATCTTAAGGATAAATCTATAGTTTTCTGGTACCTATAAGTTCAAGGGATATGCAGTGTAGTGATGTGGCTATATATTGGTGTAAGTACCTACTCAGCATGAAATTTTTATATATATATATATATATATATATATATATATGATAATGTTTAAGATGACACAATACATTATCATAAATCTGAGAATATGTTTTCATTTTCATCTAAAATGTTCATTGAAAATATTACAGAAAAACAATAGCTAAGTGATGTTTTCAATAGGACAGGAATACAGATGAGTGCAGTGAACACAGCAGTGAAGTCCAATTACTGAGTCACTACTAATAATGTAAAGGGGAAACATTTCTTTTTATAAAGCAAGTCTCTATGAATGAAATAAGTTTGGTCTGTATATTGAATGATTTGTTGATTGATCAGGTAAGTATCACTAGTGTTAGATTTCTCCTTTCCCATGAAGGATATTCTAAGGCCATAGTTATAAGGCAGGACTCATGTGCGAGGAAGATAAAGATTAATAGAAAAATTTCATTTTTTACTGAGTTCCACAATCAGATAAAAATACTAAAATTTATAATATGTGCTCTGAATGGATTTGAGTATATCAGGAAATTTTCCTTAGTCCTTTCAGAAAAAAAAAAAAAAAACTATCTCTTGGTAGTAGAAGAGATAAAGGAAAAGCCCATTCTAGTTGTCATGGAGGAAACATATTTTCTCTTGATCTTTGCTTTGGGAAGTCATCAATACCCGTAATGAAGAAAGCAGGTACAGTCCCAAGTGTGCTATGCCTGGAAAGAATCCCTGTGGGTAAAGACTACTTCATGAGTCTGAATCAACTGATCTGCACACCAGCTTCAGGAATCCTCATGTCCTAGCTCTATCGCATATGACTGTGACACCAAATGGTTCATGTGGGTTTCGGCCCAGTGGATTTCAAAGAGCTCAACCCCAGACAAGGAGAGCCACAGAGATGTCTATAATTACAGATTCCGTCTCACACTACATCTTTTCCTATTCCTGCACTCTTGTTTTCTTTTTTGAGCAAAATTCAATTTGGGGAATTTTAGTAAACTTTGGGAGTGCCAAGCTAACTAAAATTTCTATTCCCTCATTTACTGTAAGTTGAATATTAAAATATAAATTGAGTCATTACAACAGAAAAATACATATACTGTATAAAAACAACAATTATTTAACAGTAACCTTATCAATGAATATATGGTGCACAATAAACTGTATTGGAAAGCAAAATAAAAGCCACACTGCAGAAACTAGGAAAGATCATATTACAGAGATTAGGCTTATTTTCCCCAAAAAGGATTTTGAAATTGTACTGTTGAATTGAAGTAATGCTTATTGAAAGGTAATTTGATAATATAAACCATATAAATCTGGCAAATGAAAGTGGGTGGAGGGGGCCAGGATACAACTCAGAAGCAGGGCACAAAACCTGCCTGGCAAGTGCAAGGTCCTGAGTTCCATTCCCAGTATCAGAAAAAAAAGTGGATAGAGAAAGTAGAAGCCATGAAACATAATTCACAGGTTGGTAGACCTTGAGATATGAATAGTTTAATCTAAGGTGACATCAGCATATGAGGAAAACCAGTACTCATGCACTACAGAGCATTTTAAAATCTGAAGGGTATAGTAACTGGTGAACTCTACAAATACGAGGAACAGTGGAATTAAAGGAATTTAATGCTTTCAGATACAATTATTGAAAAGTGACAGATATGCCAAATTATAGAATTAAAGAGAATTTTGTTGAGAATTAGAGAATACTTTTTTCAGTCTTTCCATACCACTTATGAGGCATGCCCAATTATCCCTGAAAATATGGTATTGGCGCTAACAGAATACCTCAGGATCAGAGGTAGAGTGGGATAAACATGTGTAGGTAATTTGAAGGCTCCATGTATTTCAAATGTGACATGACTTAGAAAACTTTAATAGGTAGAAATTGCAACAAATAGGATCAGAAGGTGAAGAAAGATGGAAATTTTGAAAAAAAATTCACAAAAGCGGAATATAGGTCAAAAAAGCTGCTAATGAATTTTAAACGGAAGCTTTGTAAACTGGAGTAAAAATGCAGGCATGAACACAAAGCGCAAAGGCATTAGTATAATAGAAGAGTTTTAAGTTGTTTTTCTGTGGTAAACAATGATGCATTTTAATTTAAGATAAACCAAGGTAGACCAAATCTATGTGACATTTAAAAAGACACAACAGTTTGTAACAATATGGTAAACATGTTGTTTAACTATAAATATTTCAACATAAAGAATATCAGAATACAGGCGCAATTAAACGTTTCTCCACTCTCAGTTTTGCATTTTTTTGATGATAAAGAGAATCAATAATTGCTTTTGAGGCAGAGGAGATGGCTCAGTGGAATAAGTGCTTCCCTGGCAAGCGCAAGGGCCTGACTTCAATCCCCAGTTCAGAAAAAAAAGATGCTTTTTCCTCCTATTTTATCAGGTTTTTTCCCATTACATCAAATAATACTTTTTTGGTAAATAATTCCTTACATTCATTTTTTTGGCTTTCATTTCACCTTCTCTGTTTTAATTGAATTTTTTTTTTGCAAATGATGTAATAGATTAAGAATAGACATGTGGTAAATATTAAAATCTTTGTTTTTGCAGTTTCATTAGTGTCTAAAGAAATGTTCTGAGATAAAATAAAGCCAAACACAAAATATTAAACTTTTCAAGTTAATCTTCTGTATGACGAGTGTATAGAAACACATGACAATGTATAAATTTACAAGTTACCACATAAGACAATGTGTCTTTTATTGTAATAATTTATTTATTTTTTGTTTATTTTATTGAGAAAGAAATCTCAATGAGACACTTTCCAAGTTGATTAATAGGACATTTTCAATAATTAATACATTGTACATTGTTATATTCTCAGCGGTTATCTACAGCACATGTCCTGGCTGATTCATGTGTCATGGATGCTTATTATAAAATTTTAAATTATACTTTTCTACATATATCTCATGTTTTCTTTAGGTAACTTAAAGATTCTGTTTGCGGTGTGTGTGTGTGTGTGTGTGTGTGTGTGTGTGTGTGTGAAAGAACATGACCCTATCTTAGTAGACAACTCACTCCAGGTAGTAAAGATGTATAGAGCTAAAAGTATAAAAAGTTATTTTTTCCTGTGAATAAAAGTAATTCATCTACTCAGATGACCCAGCTGATAAGTGAATTTGGCACTTGTGTGACACAAGCTTCTGCCACATCAACTAGTGGCTGGTTAGTGATTCTTTCTCTTAGGACATGCATGGAGGTGCTGGCATCTGTTTGGCTGTGGGCGAGGGGAGATGCCCTGTTGCTCTCACCCTTGCTGATATTGTATGGCATGTGTGCCCTTCTAGCTTGCCCTTATTCCATAGCAAATTTGTTGTACTTCACTTTATCTTTCTCAAGAAATTTTCTGTGTTAGGAGATCGCTCAATGATTTTCACCTAATGCTGTATATTATATAATACACATCCCATGCTTATATATGTGACTTCCTTGACCTTATTCTGTAGCTGATTGCTTGGAATTGCACAGCTATCATCTGAGGAAATGATAGAAGATAAAGAAGAGGGACTTGAAAACTCAAAACTGTCAGAAGCAGTAAACATTGTTTTTTACTTTATGCTATGTTATAAATATACATTTTATTAAATGCTCCTGAGACATGTGACATAGGTCTCATGAATGTAATTAAAATAGTAGCTATAACTACATTAAATTTAAGAAGTTCATGTCTTTTTCACATGTCTTTTCTATTCACCTTCCTCTCTTGTTCACTTAGAAAAATCTTCTTTGTAGTCCTAAATAGCTATATAGTTAATTAAACACACACAAAGATATACTCACAAGTACACACAACTTTTAGTTGTCCCTAAGAAGTCAAGAAAGTGTTTCACTTCTTTTTGTTATCTAAAACATTATATATTGTCTTGGTTACATTTCTCTCATTGCTGGGACAAAATATCTGTCACCTAAAAGTAAGGGAGGAAAAGTTTATTTATCTCACAGTTGGTGGAAATTTCAGTCCATACTCAGCTGACTCCAAGGAAGACTGGCACATGGCAGAGGGCAGCAGTTCATGGCTAAAGAAAACAGCAAGAGCAAAAGGGAGGAGTAACAGCAGCAGTGGCAACAGAGAGCAAGTTTGTCTCCCATATGTCACATGCAGGCTGTCCAACGCAGGCTGAGTGTAGCGCTCACACCCATAAACTCAGCACTGGATTATGAATTGTTCACAAACTCTAGAAGTCTGACCCACAACTGCATGAGGCTTTGGCTGACAGCTAGATACAAACCATAACATATATCTTGGCTGTTATATTTTTGGAGTGATCAGAGAGTCCTTAAAAAAAGACATATGCAAAATTACATTAAATTGAGGCAGCTTATTGCAAGAATTAAGTATTTGATGGTACTCCTTGAAGCTTATTACAAAGAAATTTTCGAAAAAAATTTAGATCTTATTTATTATAGTTACAGATTTCTATTTCCTCATATTGACACACTCAATTATTATTTAATTTTTAAATTCCAACCATTAATACATTAATGCACATTATTATTTAATTTTACAAATATAACACAATTATTCATACTCTCCTGGATGCCTGCTACAGAATTTAACTACAGAAAGATAAACACTTCATCTACTTTATATGACAAGATCTGTACAGCCTTTATTGCCTAATGGACAATGTATCACTTGGCCTTTTAAAAAAACATAAGAAACTGATTCAGGGAGCCTAACATCATGGAAACACTAATGGTTTTCATGACCACTCTGCAAAATCTATAGTCTTCAACACCATATTTTGAAAAATCTTTGGAGAATTAATGTCAATGCTTGAGATAAATAAATCAGTTCCAACCTTTCAGATGAAGGATCACAACTCAGTGTGAATGATAATAATTTTTTTCTCTTTCAGTAAAGTTGTATTCCTTCATTGTAACATGTCACTGTGATTTGAACAGAAACCAGCCAGTGGATTAATGAAGTTCTGGCTGTGTCTGTAGATAGCTGATGTCTAGATTGTTACTTGAAGAAACTAGACGCACCCTAAGTGGGGATGGCAGCATCCAGGTCTTGTAGCCTCAATGCCACACAAGAGGAGGAATGAAATCTTCCCGTTTATCTTTGGAAGACTTGATTTTCTCCTTTGCATTTGGATATTACTCTCCAGTCTCTGTTGGTTTCCAGTGCAGCCCCTATAGCCTTCCAAGACTTTTAGCGTTCTGACGCAGACTGTCCTGGTGACTATGGCATGAACTTCCAAGCCTTGGACTGCCACAGTCCCCGGCTGCTCCACTCTCCCCTATGCAGACTTTGTGTTGGATTCTTCTGACTCGGACCCCTCAAGGCAATTGAGACTCTTTTCCTTTTCATCCTGCAAGTTTTTCCACTAAATGTCTCATGTATGACATGTGTATTGTATATTAATTACTTTCCTCTGGTGAACACTAATGCAACAATATTCCACAAATTAAGGAGCAGATAGCCATTTAGTCTATCACCAGTGACATCTGATACTACAGGAAAATTCTTGTTAAAAAATAGCTGTTTAAGGAAATAACAGCCAGTGCTATTGTAAGAAATAAAACACAAAAAGAAGAAAAACAAAACACTTCAGTTAAATGAGAGACATTTTAATAAACAGAAGAAAGAATAATGAACTAATTTGAACTCAGAGTTCCTTTAGACTTATAGCTGAGATATTGATACAAAATGCCACCTTTTTATTTTCATAATTGCCATTCAAATAACCAGCCAGATCACAATTGTTGCATACATGGTATATAAGATTCTAAACCAAACACTGGCTATAAAAATGCAACTAAAAATCTTTTCATGTATGTATGGACATTTTTAACTCAAAATTATAATCCTTGCAGACACACAACCTCTAGCCACCAGCAAATTACACTAATTTGCATAACAGATATTCTTGAATTCATTGTTAGTTTCAATATGCTTAAAAAAGATACTAACAAGATGATCATATCTTCAAATTTGCAATAGCAAAAATTCCACTTAAACTGATTTGTAAGATGCACAAAATTACACCAGGAAAGTGTGCTGTAGAACAATGTACCAGATGGCCGGCCAGATAGCTCAGCAGATTAAAGCACCTACTTAGGCAGTTGCAGGGACCAGAAAATGATCCCCCTAATGTGGTGCCTGCTCTGCCCCCAAAGCACACTGAGAAGGCAATTGAGACTAGTCCTGGTGGCACGTGCCTGTTATCCCAGCAGTTGGTAGGCTGAAAACAGGAGGATCACTACGAGTCCAATCCATGTAGTGAGACCCTGTACACACCATACAAAATATATAAAAAAGAATAATGTACCAANTCATGAAATATTCCTATGTCCTTGTAAAACTAGCCATCACATTTTCATAATGCAATGCATTAAATGTGTATTGATGCAAATGCTGATTTGTTATGCTGCCAGTCAGTAAAAGTTACAGCGTATGTGATTGTGAAAAGTACATGACGCTAAATAATAATAATAAACTGTTTCTTGTTTTTGTATTTAGTATAAATACACCATTTATTGTTGTGTTACAGTGTGTACCTTCCAAGTACAAAAAATATTACTATAAAATATTGTTCCATGCTTTTTCAAGATTTTCTCTGTATTTTGATTGCATAATTTTCTCTTCATTTGATCGTGAGTCATGTTTTCATTATGACTCTAGAAGCAGTTGGCTCCCCATAGGTGGCTCACAGGACACTCTGGATTTCACCCAATAGCTAACGTGCC
>NDGN011375632.1:0-12686 GCA_002564285.1 Tympanoctomys barrerae
AATAAATTAAAAAAAAAAAAAAAAAAAAAAGAACAGTTTTAGAGCTTAAAGAATGAAATCAATCTAACCACTTGAATTAAAGTAGATCTGGAAAAAACCTCTCAAGCTAAACACAATATGCATCCAAGGTGAAAGCTTAAAAGCCATGGTGTTTGAATTGTGCTTCAATCTAACAGCTTTAAAGACAGATAGAGCACAATGAAATTCCCTGCCCCTATTTCCTTCATTTAAAAAATATATATGTAACTTATAAGTTTCTGCCTTTGGCTATTTCATGAACTGCTCCTTCAGGCTTGAATTTCCTTCTGTGGTGTGGAAGAATACAAAATAGAGTTCATTTCGCTGATGTCCCAGTGTGCTCGGCTCTGCTTTCCAGAATTGTAAATTCGTTAAAGAAACTGACGGAAGTACACCCCGCTCACTCTCCATGTAGACAGGAGGGTCAGGTCTATGGGCAGCCACACAATCAGCGGAGCACAAGGCTAAATGTGCGGCTCCCAGCCCAGTCCTTCTCTAGTCCCCACTATAGATGGATCTGAGAGCTCCTTGGTGTCATGCCCGGAGCCCCGGTCACCTTAAAGTGTGGTTACATTAGCTGTACCATCAGCCTACAGCACGCTAGAAAGACTCAGAAACAAAATAGCTAATCCTTTCTCAACCCGTTCCTAGAGATACCTTTTTCCAGCTTTCATTTGCCCAGATGTACTTCCTGATTTTAATACATGTATAGTCCTTACACACACACATGCACACACGCACACATGCCCACACACACACGAAGACAAAGTCAAAATACCTGTTTTAAAACTCCAGGTTTTTGTGTGTAAAACCAGGCATTTGTACTCTAAACTTCAAATACATAAAGAAAAATACAATAAAATTTTCTCAAGTGAGCCTTTTGATTAGAAATCCTACAGGCCACTGTGTGTAATCCCAATAACGTAATACATAGATGATAGCAAAATTGTGCCCTAAATAAAATGTGTTATTATTGCCATTGCTTTCTTGACAACATAAATTGTATCGACTTAGACAAGAAACAGAATTTTGGCAACACTCAGCTCATTGTGTGTTTGTAATCAACGCTTGTCTAATTCTTAAAAGTACCTTCAGGCATCACTGATTTTTAAAAAATATTTACTGGCTAAGTCACTATACCAAGTGCTAGAGATGAGAAGACAATTGCATCACGGTCCCATTTACAATGAAACCAAGGTTAGTATATAAAAATGCACTGTCTTTAAGTTTTATTGTAAAGCTCTTCAAAAACTGAGGAAAGGTAACAACTCTTCATGTTACATGGCATTAAGTCATCAGTGAGACCTCAGGCAAATCGTTTAACTTTATTAGGCTTCAGTTTACTCAGATATCAAGTGGGAATAGTAATAAACTATTCGGGGGGGGAGTATTATGAAGATTAAATATGTCCCTTAAGTAGACTTGCTAGTGGTGGGTGCAAATCATTATTAGCTTACTATTACTACAATCCTTGGTTACTGAGATTACTTACCACCACCGCAGGGCTGTAGGGCACTGCCACTTTCTTCGTTATTGCCAGATAGCCTGGGGCTGAGGCCGTGAGTTTATAGTTTCCAGGTACAAGAAGTCTCCAGTAGTCGCCATCCTTTGCTGGAGGAAAATGAAGCATGGAGCAACACAACCGTGCAGCAGATGCAAACGCAGAAGGGTGATCTAAAGAACACCCGCCGGCGCTCAGCTCAGCCTCACCAGGCCCTTCCTTCTAAAGCGTATACATGTGCCTTGCAACAAATACTGTGAAATTCATATTATTTCAAGTGAAATTCGCTATCACTTGTAATTTTTGTTTTAATACTATCTTGTACTCTCTTTAAAAAATAAAAAAAAAATTGGGTGGCCAGATAGCTCAGCAGACTAAAGCATCTGCTTAGGCAGATACAGGGACCAGGGTTCAATCCATGGGGAGCCATGCTGGCCCCACCCATGGGGCACACTGAGATGGCAATTGAAACTGGGCATGGTGGCACATGCCTGTAATCCTAGCACAAAAAACAGGAGGATCACCGTAAGTCCTATCTGTGTAGTGAGACCCTGTAGATCCTGAACTAAATAAAATACATAAAAAATAAACAAAAAATAAAAATAAAAAAATTTAAAAGAAATTTAAACTCTGAATTATTTATAGTTATTAATTTTACTTTTCTATGCATGAGGGATTAAACCTACTTTTTCTTAGTAACTTTTTTATAGCAACATATTTGAAAAATGGATATTTTCTCCTTTTGTTTAGCATGCAAATATTAATTGATGGTATGGTCACATTTTGGATCTTTTAAAAACTTCTCCTTAAAAAATTTTTACAGAACACTGTAATCTCCAGTGTAGCCCATTCTCAATTAATGTTATTTCCATTTACCTAAGCAATATTACAAGCAAGGATGTGAATTCTGGGGGTAAAATGCATCAAATTTCCCTCCTGTAAAGAGCTAGATCAATACTCTGGCTTCTCTTCAGGTCCTACAAATCTTTCACCTTTCAAAGAGCTAGCTCTGAGATTTGAACAGATTATTTTATGCCATTTCTGTCAAAACTTAATGGAGCTACCTCCTGTCTTATAAAGTTCTGGTGAAGCCAATGAGAAATTCCCATGGAACAATGAGCACAATGCTTGGAAATTCTTAATAATTTAGTCATATAATGTATCAGCATAATTATTAATTATTAACATTGAAAAAATAAAGCATATACATGGGAAATTTGATGCAATTCTATGGGAGTGTGACGCTTCCACTACCTGTCTCGTTTCTTAAAGCTGTCTTACAGATATCAACATTAAACTGTCCAGTAAGACTTCTAAGACATGGGTGTTCTCCTCCTGTCAGTAGTAAAAAGATGCATAAAGTCCCTCAACAGGGCTCAGAACACCTGGCGCCACACTTTGATTGTTGCCAGAGGAAGACTCGGTGTTCTAAGAATCTACATCAATGTTTCAATGTAGCCTCATCAGAATTTACATTTTTAAAGATTTGGTGTGAAGTGCCTTCTAGAAAGTGCATTTTCAACAGTCCTCTATGGAATTCTTGTGAAGAGCTATGGCTTCACCTCTTTCACTTTCCTAGCTTCCTCCCTACCTTACGTGGGCTTCTGAAGCCCACCACTTAGCAGGCTCACATGTGTGTCTCTACCCATTGGTGCTGCTCCCTGGCACATGCACATCTAGAAAACCACTGGCCTTGAATGGTTTCCAATTATCTATGCCTATTTCCACATGGCTGCTCGGAGCCTGAGAAGATACACACCCGTGCTGCTTGGTCTCTAATTCATAAACACCAGCTTGGTACAGGTCACAATACCTTTCTTCTATATCGCTCTGGTCCTTTCAATCAATAGTTTTCCTAAATCAGGACTTCTCAAGCTTAGGCACACAGCAGTAACCTAAGAAACCTGGCAAAATAGAAAATCTGACTCCCGAGCCCTGAGATTCTGTGTGTCCAATCTTAGGGTGATGCAAAAGCTGGTGAGGAGAGGCCACATGTTCATCTTGAAGGTTCTCATGGGCAATTCATGCTTTCTCCCTTTTACCAACACCCCTAATACATCCTCATCATCTTCTCCTCTACTGATGTCTTCCATCTTATTTCTCTGAGAAAAGAGATACCATCAGGGGGGAAAAAATGAAGCTCCAAGGCCCACATCCCAGCCTACGTCTAGCCCCCACATCTCCTTCCTGCTAGTGCCACACGTGTCCTCCGCGCTAACAGCAATATTTTTGGAATATCCGTCAGCCTTCTCCAGCACCAATGGTCACTTCCTACTGCCTCTTGGGCCTGCTCCAACATGGCCATCGCTGCTTGCTCCACCTGAATGGGCTTTGTTGAGTCTCCACATTGATAATCAAGTGATTCTCTCTTCCTGTCAGAAGTGTTCTAGACATCCAGAGCAACACATTCATTTTTCTTTCTACCTCAGACTTCTTTTGTCTTGCTAGTTCCTTCCCCTTGTCCTTCTCTCAATAAGCTAAAGAGTCCTGGAGCCCGCACCTCAGAAATCACTTCTACCTACTGATTCCCTGGGTTAGACCTCTTTACCCTCTTTGCATCATGGGAAGCAGAGAAAACAAGATTAACAGCAAACGGCCAGGGTCATCCGAACTCAGGCTCCACCATCCCAAAGCTTTAGGGAAGCACTATTATGACACAGAGACTGCAGTGTTGATTGGGAAGGTGCATTGGCTCTTGGCGGGACACCAATAAATATTTGTTAATAAATAAATATTTGTTAAATGAATGAACAAATAAAGCTTTAGAGGAAAAAATGTTAAAAGAAAAAAATAATAAATCCAAGCTAGAAGTATAGAGGTCAGGAAAGACAAGGATATAAAATGCTTTGGAAGATAAGCTAAAGGATAATTCACAAAGCCTACACTATTGCAAAACTTGGTAGCTGGAAAGCCACTGTTGTTATTGTTGTTGTAAAGATCCCAGTAAGTGACAGTTTAACTAAAATGAGTTGGATCGAGGTCTAATAGGAATTGGCAGATTTACAGGAAAATACCTCTCATTCCCCAAACTGAGAAAATGAACACGGGCTTGTCACCTGCCAGAACTGGCATGACGTCACACCTCAACCCTGTTTCCCCTGGAGTTACTGTGGGTTTATGGAATGGGTTAAGGAAAGAAGTATGTTGAATTCCTAAGCATACAATTTGCAAGGAGTTAACTTTCTTAAACAACCAGACAGGATCCTGCGCAGCTCTGCAAAGCGGCCTGGCAAAGGGCGCCCCCTGCTGCACACCGACCGAAACACAGCAGCAGCCCGAATCTCGGCCAGAGCCCGCTCTGGACCTGCAGTCCTGCAGAAACTCCGGACTTTACCTGGGGTCCAGACCTGGGGTAGGGGCTGAGGAAGGAGACCAAGCTCTCAGTTGCTTAGAATAGCGTAAGAATTGGAGCTACAATTATTATTAAATACGCTCTTGGACACAAGGCTGGAGCCTGCGGAGTGCAGCAAAGAACACCCACCAGATGTGACGTCGTGGTCTATGCCTTCCACGGAGACGGTGGCGTTCGCGAGTGGGTTACCCTGCAGGTCTCGGACAAATCCTTTCACTCCTCGGTGTATCTGCACAGATCGAGAACAACCGAGTCTTCGCATTAGAAACCACCTAAGTATATGCTTCATATCAAGCATGTTTTCTAACAAAAAAACCAGCTACTCACTATTGTGCAATCAAAACACGCTCAAACGGCTAGTATATTTTCTGTGCACTCTTTACTTAGCTTTTTCTCAAACAGAAAAATGAGGAAGGGCCAGCGAGATAGCTCAGCCGACTAACTGCCTGCTTAGGCAAGCATAGGGACTGGGGTCCGATCCCCAACACCACACGCTATGCCGACCCCGCCCCCAGGTACGCAGAGCCGGCCACCGAGTCCTGGCATGGTGGTGCACGCCTGGAATCCCAGCGCTGGGAAGGCTGAAAACGGGAGAATCATTACGACTCTGAGCTGCATAGTGAGACTCTGTACCAAATACATTTTTATTTTATTTTTATTTTTTTTTTTTTTTGGTGGAACCAGGGATTGAACTCAGGCCCCTGCGCTTGCCAGGGAAGCGCTTATTCCACTGAGCTATTTCCCCGGCCCACCAAATACATTTAAACAAAGAAAAAGAAAAATGAGGATAACCTGAAAATTAATATCTTGTTCTGGGTCAAAGAAAGAATTTAAAGCAAATTAAATAACAACAAAAAAAAGCTGATATAAAGTTTTACTCTTGGCAAATTTCAGTATACTCTAAGTTTTAAACTCACACACACATATATATAGATATATATCTTTCCTGAAATATATATACCTTTCATAAAAAATATATACTGCATAAAAGATATATGCCATAGTTTAAGAGGAATATTACAGCTTATTAATAATAGCTTATTCTGATGAAAAAATATATATACCCTGACTACTTTTGTATTAAACCCATTAATGAAAAATTTGACTAAACATAAGTGGCATAAAAGATTAGTGAACTCTAGAACTGAAAATTGATTTGAGTTGGACAGTGGAAGAGTTGCTATACCTTGAATTAAGCTGTGACATCCATTAACTATTGTAATACAAACTACAAAAGCAGCTTTTTTCTTTACTTTTAAAAGATAGTTCATCAAGGTCCGGACATGTTGGAAGTCACAGAATATCTCCAAGTCTTTACAAAAGTGTGCCTCTGGGATATTTAATAGAATTCACTAAACTCGGTCACTTGACACAAAATGCCCCAGCCTCCCAAATACCCATATCACTCCTCACCCAACCTGGCCCTAAAAAAGTAAAAAAATAAAAAATAAATTAATTTTTTTTTAATTTTTTTGCGGAACCGGGGATTGAACTCAGACCCTTACGCTTGCTAAGGAAGCGCTTATTCCACTGAGCCATTTCCCCAGCCCCATGAAAAATATTTATGGTGTTTGACTATTTCCTTATATAAAGTAGAATAAGTCTCAAATATCCATTTATCATCAGAGAAAAAACTTAAAAGTGATATAGTAATATTTTATCAAAGAGAGGGCCAGGGATATAGCTCAGTGACGTAGCACCTGCCTGGAAAGCGTAAGGTCCTGAGTTCAATTCTTGGTACCAAAAACAAGAGAGATGTTGCTGGTTATCAGCAATAATTTTTGCATTGCTTTTTTAAATTTAAAAACATTCTTAAGATCTTATTAAAATATCAATTTAAAATACAATTTAAAGGCAGTAAAAACTTTATTACAAGTAGTATAAACTTTATGATGAATAGAAAAACATTGTTTTTAGAAATAATGACCAGGCATGGCGGTGCATGCCCGTGGCTCTGGAAGGCTAAGGCAGCAGGCTTGGAAATGTCCCACCCAGCCTGGACAACTTAGCAATTTAGGGAGACCCTGTCTCAAAGTGACAAATTAAAGTGGGGAAGGGCCTGAAGATGCAGCTCAGTATAAAGGCTCTGGGTTCAATCACCAGCACCACAAAGACAGAAAAAGGAGAACAATAATTTTCATCGCAACCAGTACAGTGAGGCGAGAGCAAGCATATTTTTTTTTTAATACAAAACCTACCCTGACTAACTATATATGCTGATACCTGTGAACTAAGCAACTGCACTGAAGATAGCAGTATGTAACAGAAGGGTCACACTTGGAGTACCTGTCATTCTGGTCTTCTAAATACATACTGCTTGTCATGACATACCAATTATTGTCACAATGTCTCTCAAGTAAATGTTGGTTTTTTTAAAAAAAAGTGATAAATGAAAAAAAGAGACAAGGAAAAAGATATCAAAAAATAAAATACAGAACCTAAGAGATCTTTCTTTTTTTTTTTCCACAATTTATCTATGAACTAACTGACCAACACTGAAATACTAAAATGTATTTACTGGAAAACAAGATATATTAGCCTTTTGAATGAAAAGATGTGCAATTCATTCCTATTCAGAAAGAAAAAAAAATGTAAAAAAGGGAAAAAAGATACATGGGAGCCGGGGGCAGAAAGTCAAAGAATAAACTATACATTTCAAATTTCTTAACTGGGTCTGAGGGGTTTTTTTTGTTAAGAACCATTCAACAAAATCCAGAATGATCTTGGCTTGGAAGAGGAATTATACCCATAAGTACTTTATTCAGCTTGAGCCACAGTAATCTCGCGTCATTGATGCTATAAACCTTCAAGAAATGAAAGCTTTACATTGCCTGAACGCTGGAAAGTAAGTCAGCACCTCACACACAGCATAGCTTACCTGTGTGAGGCGCAGCCCCACCCTGCGAGTCCTGACTTCTCTGCCTGTGTCAGCAGGACTGAGAGCACAGTGTGCAGCTTAATCATCAAAGGAGTGAAGGTTGATGTGCCGTGTGTCAATGACGGCAACATTTGTCTGATCTCTTTTCATTATTCATTAAATTTCATTCTTTCTTTTCTGACAAGCCAACTTTTCTGTTTCAGTGGAAAAACTCCACTATAGCAATAAATCTCAATAGAAGTTATGAGCTGTCATAAACAGCCAGGAATTCAGACTGGAAATCACAGTGACGTCATGGCTTCCGTAAAGGAAGTCACAGAAGTTCAAATTTCACTGGTGACTTGGAGAAGCTGTTTCCCTGCAATTTGTCCCTCTCCAGGCCTCGGGGCACTTCAATTTCAACCAAAGGTAAGAAGGCACCCAGAAGATCCTTCATGGCTGCTTGGTTCAGGATTTAAAAACCCTGCAGAAATGTAAATTCATCAGTGGCCTTTAAACTCTTGTGTTCTTAAGAGTCACCCAGAAAGTTTCCTTAACGTACAGTCTTCAAATGGTCAGCTATTCTCAGGTGAGTGTGACTCCATGGCCAAACAGACCCATAGGGGACGCTGACACAGCTTCCCCTGAACCACACTTTGAAAAATTATCTGAGAATTTTGAGTCTAGACTCCCCCAAAGCTGTTGAATGAGAAATTCTTGTAAGCAAACTATTTAGTCTAAATAGCTTTACAATTCTAGTTCCTGAAAAATATCTCTTTAAAACTCTGCCAGAGATTTCCTCTCAATCAGTTACAGGATTACATCTTCTAATCACCTGTTTTCTATGAGCTGTCAACTAGTTGACGCTTAGACCGTAGACCCAGCTGTCCAGTTATCAATCACCAAGCACTGCTGTTAAGAAAACAATTCCAACATAGAACTTCTGACAGCCTTCACCGATCTTTCATCGTCATTGGATTCCCTAAACTGGAATATTCTGTGACGTCAGCTGCAGAAGATCTCCATACAAAGCCACTCTTCCTGCCTCTACATGACCCACGCCCTAACACCTGGCACCCAGGCCATGGGCAGGGTGAGCACGTGACTAGGGACAGAGCAAATTCTCCTTCCAAGTGGCTTGAAACAGGACTATAGAATCTTGTCTTATGTTTCCAGCCTGTTTCTACGACCAGATGCATTGGACACATGCCCACCCAGCGCCACAAATAGGATAAATGTTCTCTCTCCTCTTTCCTGATGGCACACATTTTGTTTTGCATTGTAATTTTCTCAAGAACTGAGACAACTTATGCAGCAGCTGAACCTGTTTTTTAACTGTTGATTGAGATGATGGCCTTATTGCAATGACTGTAATAAATACAGCTCTCGGAAGTCTTTGTCTGGACTCCCACAGCTGGGTTCAGGGCCCCCATGGCTTCTTGTGGTTACCTTTGTTTTAGCATTTGTGACAAGAGAGCCAGTTTCTGACCCATTAACATGAAACCCAGAGAAGATCTCTATTCCCAGAGCATCAAAGAGGGCCTGTGACATGAAAGGAACTCAATACATGTTGAAATAAATGTGCAAAGTGGAACTCACTATAGTAGGGAGACACTCTGACATACTCAAGCAGGAAATACAGCAAACAACCCCATCTTGCTTCCTCTGCTCAAAGATATATTTTTCCAGTTAACTTTGTTCTTGGACCAAATGCAGCTCTACTTAAATACAACTCTCCTTAGAAAGAAACATTCTGTAGCGTCTTCACCAATTTTCCAAATTACTCTTAGCTTTTGTCCATGAAAGCCAATTTTCCAGCTAACATGCAGCAGGAATTTATGAATTTAAAAATCCTGCAGAAGTGTAAATCCATTCCCTAGTAGTCCCTTTCAGTAAGACATCATATAAGACATGTATAAAAAATTCCTAAGCTAATTTTATTTTTTTCAAAACTACATTCGGTGCGTGTGTGTGTGTGTGTGTGTGTGTGTGTGTGTGTGTCAATAAGTAGCTTGATTCAACAGCATTTGTTCATGCCAAACTAGGTGAACAAATTAGTCTGGACTATCCACTGGCACATGAAATCAACATCCCTCTACTTGGCTGTAGGGATAAATGACCACATCCAGAATGGAATTTAAAGTTGGTTGAGGCACTGCACGCAAAGAATGGCATTTTGAGGTCTTTCCACTACTGTGGCCAAGCGCCAATGTCTACATACCACGAAGGGAGGGGCGGGGCATTGTATTTCGGCACCCTGTGACATGCACCACATTCTATAGAGACCCCGCACGAGTGACCACCTAAGTGACTCCAGTCAAGACCCAACATTATGCACAATGACTCCAAAATTACACAGCCCGCAGTGACTCATGACTGGGCAGCCCCAGGCCAGTGCTTGAACCTCTCGGAGTCCCAATTCTTCATCCTTAATTCATAGCTGATGATAGTAGCATAACTTCTCTCACAGGCCTGCTGTCATGAGGATAAACACACAAAGATTGCACACAAGACAGAACTATTCCACGGAAAGGCTAAATGCCTGGTCAGTGTCAACTGTCATTGTTACCCGAAGACTAGGGTGAGGCTGAGCACTCAGGATGGGGTTTCAGGACAAACTGGTGCAATGCTAAGATTAAGGACGCTAAGATTAAAGGTGTGTGATTACCAAATTAGTCCACTGATTGGCTTGGCACCATCCTAATCCCCACAGCCTGGATAGAATGTAAAAGGGGCAGAAACAAAGCTGCAAATGTCCCCCGTTTGCTTTGTTACTCTCTGACCACTACAAACCATTTCTCCTCTGCAGTGCCTGTCTGCCGAATGCCACCCTGCCTTCGAGCCAGCTAACTGTGTACTGAAACCTCTACAAACTGTGAGCCCAGTAAACCTTTCTTCCTTTAACTTTGATGTCAGGTAATTTATCTCAGCAACGAACAAAGTAAGACATCTACACAAATGGAAATATGATTGTGCCACACTTCCCAACGTGCCAGTGTAGCCAGTGTTCAGTGAACAGTTGTAAACCACAAAATGTATGGCAAATGAAATCCATCTGAACCGTCACTGATGCCTGTTTTCCCAGGATAGCATCTTCACTCGTGTTTAGATGGATTTCCCTGCATGAGACTGCTTTTCAGAGACTACTGTACACAAGATTTATATGCTCTTAAATCTTTCATTTGATTCTAGATACCATATTTACCTGCTCAAGGTAATTAATGAGGGAGTTTTTGTTATCCTCCCAGTAGCTCTTCAGGGTCTCTTCTGGGGGGAACTTTTCACAGCTAAGCTCCACCGTGATCTCAAAACAGTTGCTGCTCAGGTAGTTGAAGTCTTGCATTCCTGCCAAAGCGCCAAATGGAAAGTCAACACAGGCATGTACGCAATGTGTTCATATCTGTGCTCTGCACGGAGCTAAGTGGAACAATAATGGTACCTTCAGGGGGCCTTTGGAAAATCCATCTACCACAGGGAATCAGAAAACACACAGGGGTGAGTCACAGCCAATGTCTCTCAGGTTCTCAAGTATTTAGCTTCAAGATGAAAGTGCCAGTCCCTGCAGATCTATTCAAGAAATCCCTCTAGGGGCACCTTCTATCAGGGAAGAAGCTGGAGAGTTGTGTGTGAAGATCCGGCACACTATTCTCTACAGCACTCCGGCCAGTGTCACGGGCAATCCTAAGGCACTGGGGGTCTTGATAACACACTATGGATTAATTCAATAATCTCTGGGCTGAGCTGCAGCTCAGCAGTAGAGCTCTTGCCTTGTATACACAAGGCCGGGGTTCAATCCCCAGCACCACAGACATGAAAACAATCTAATTCAATAATCTCTGAGTATCTACTACTCCTAGGCCATTTTAATAACACCTCAAGCTTTGCCACCCAAGAGATTCTGTGCCAGAAGAACTTTAACTGGAACTGGATTCAGATTGACAGCGTGTGCCGCTGGTGCCCGTCGGATCTCTGTCATAGAGCTGGGCAGCCGCCACCAAGCGGCCATGAGCTGGCTGCTCAGAGCACACGACTGCCCCCTCTTCCCAGAGACCTTCGAACAGAAGCTACCTGGCATAAGAGTCACAGCGCAGAGCAGTGGCTAACTGAGAGCAGCCACAAAAAGCCGGTCTCCTCACCCAAAGGAGCGATGACCCGCCCTGCTTTATGCTGACCTGTTGAGTTACGCATCAGGCCCTGCTCCCAACAGCTCTGGCCAAGGCTAGACGCCACCTGAGGACACAGTGTCCCCATCTCTCTCTTTGTCCTTCCTTGCTTCCTTTATTTCCCTACAGGGCTCCCCTAAAGAGTGTCCCCTAAAGATATGAACACCTAAAGCAGTCTCAGGCTCCGCGTCTGGAAATCTTTGCTCAAAACAGTTAATTTATTCACTATAGAGAAAGCTAAAAAAAAAAAAGAAGCAAACAAACAAAAAAAAAACATCAAAGATGTCATTAGACAATTACTGTGGGAAATAATCATTGACTAATATTATTATTATTGCTAATATTATTGCCATCAATATTTTACTAATATAGGTTACTTGATACTAGGTAAATAATATAGTGTTTGTTCCAAAAGTTAATTCCAAGGAAATTACTAAAGTTTTTATATGAACAAAGGTATAAAATTCCTTCCCATCTGATATATTTGACTTATTCTCCATCCTAAATCTGAAATAGGTCTTATTTCTCAAATTATAAACAACAAAAAATGTACTACATCTGATCTGGGCAAATACAAATTATAAACTAAAGCAAAACAAAGGCCTACTAGAAAATAATACAAAGAATATTTTTCTCACAGCATAACACAACAAAATAAGCTTATCTAACAAATTCCTATAATTACCTGCTGCCACTGCCCATATCATTATATTTTACCTTTCCTTCCTGGTTGAGACAAGTACTGTGCCACACGGGCCAGCAGTCAGCACAGTGATAACAAAATAAGAGCTGTGT
>NDGN011375649.1:0-21228 GCA_002564285.1 Tympanoctomys barrerae
AAAAGGAACCCTTCTCCACTGCTGGTGGGAATGTAGACTGGTGCAACCGTTATGGAAATCAGACTCACAGAAGTAGACATTGTATTGTCTCCCTGGTGTGAGAAATTGAAAAAATCAATAAGGACCAACATGTACAATAGGTAGAACAATACTCTGTGCTCATAAAATAAGTTGACAACCTTCACTCTTTTAATGTTGAATCTGAATTTTGCTAAACTCCCAGGAGCCTGCTAATTCAGTCTTGAAATCAATTGATCTTAAAGCGTGTTGCCCAGAACACCAACTTCTATATCACATGCTCAAAATTAAATTTTGAGGCTCCACTGCACAACTATTGGTCAGAAACCCAGGGATCAGACTAAGAACTGTGGAGATCCTATAGCACACTGGTGCTTGGTAAACACACACACACAGACACACACACGCGCACACACACACAAATCATATTTCACTGGGAAAGAGATACAGGTGGCTCCTCCGCACAGTGGCATGACCTTGCCACTATACTTTGCCACAGATTGAAGTTTGCTATTTACATTTACATAAGGATAGGGAGAGGGTTAAGGCTTGTATTTATTTACTTATTTATTTGGTATAGTGTCTCAATATGCAGCTTGGACTCGTAGTGATCCCCTGTCTCAGCCTCTCCAGCTCTGGGTTTACATGCGTGTGACACCATGCCAGATCTCAGTGGCCAGCTCAGCATATCTGGGGGCGGGGCTGGCACAGCATGTGATGCTGTGAAGCGAACCCAAGTTCCTGTGCTTGCCTAAGCAGGTGCTTAGTCCACTGAGCTATCTTGCGAGCCCCCAAGGCTTATATTTAGATGTCCCCCCCAACCTCAGTTATCCATAGGAACTTTTCAGCCCTGGCTGGATCTACCATGCATAATTCTGGCACTAAGTATGTAGTATAGGTTAATTAGCTCAGTGAATTGAATTACCATAATTCTGCAGGGGGCTGAAGGGATTTACTGAGGACACAACCTCATCCTGGGTGTGGGTAGCACCGTCCAAAAGGCTTGTAGCCTGTTTGAGGTAAAAGGGAAAGGGAGGCTTGCTGCTGCTGCTGCTGCTGATGATGATGATGATGATGATGCTATTGCTTCGCTGCCACACCATGAGCTGTTTTTCCCCTGCAATGCCCCTCTGCCATGTCACCCTGTCTTGGAGCCAGCTGACCATGGACTAAAACTTATATGAACCATGAGCTGAAATAAACTTTTGTCCTTTAACTTGTAGGTGTCAGGTATTTTGTCTCAGCAGCAGGAAATTAAGACTGACAGTATCTGATTTATCTTCATCTTCATATTCTGAGATTTGCCTACAATGCCTCACACACCTTGCTACTCAACTTCTATGTTTAAATAAATCAAAAAGTAGATTTGTGTCAGTAACAGTCACAGTTCTTTCAGGTCTCAGTTTCTTCCTCTCTGGCAAGGGGGTCAATCATAATTGACCTTTCCAGTTTGTAAGACTACAGTAACAGTCACGGGCTTGTGACACAACACACATTTAAAATTCCACAAGCTAAAATCACCATCTAAATGAAGTGATTACTATTCTCTCCCATAGTCAGAAAAAAAAATCAATCATTTCTGAATGGTGAAGTGTAAAAGGCTACTGGATAAAATTTAGTCATGGACATCAGACTTTTTCCCTTTTGGTTCTTGAAATCCAGTTTTCCATTACCTGATAATTTGAGGAATTAGATATAGTTGAAATTCTGGTGGCTTCATCCTCTGCAGAAAATCTTTGGGCTTTCCAGGTCAAAAAAGACCATGATGCTGCAGTTATCTCTGGTTGAGCTTGAAGTATAATAGTTTGTCTTCAAAGTGAACCATTATATAAATGTTTCATGAAAATTGTGCAGCAAATAATCTCCCTCAGAAACACAGATAATGTGACCTGGAAGGCTTTTAAAGTCACCATTTGAGGCTGAAGGTAAAGAAGACAGATGATCCTGTGGAGGAAGAGAAACTCTCCAGTTTCCTGCTGGGCTGCGCAGAGCGAGAAGACCCCCCAAAACATGACCTTCTTGACTCCAGGATAGCTCTTCATAAACTCGTCGCAAACAAATTTGCTGAGGGTAGCACCTCCAGTGAAATGAGAGGATGTACTATATTTTTGTTTCAATCTAACTCTGCAAGTACTGATCGCACTCCTAAGATGTGCTCAGCCAAAGCTGAGCTGACCAAAGCTAGAGAAGCTGGTTGCTGATGTGCTATGCTTCAAGTAGAACCAGGAAAATGCCTGAGTCCTGTATTCCTCCGTCTTTCTCCACTTGCCCTGTGCCACCTGAAACCCTCCTCTAACTCCATAAGTATCATGCAGCATTCTCCAAGACATATTTGATCAATGCTCAATCCAGAAATGCTCCACGGAAACCCACTTCTGTGGCCCAGTTACAGAATTACCTACTGCAGACTGTATCTGTCTTGCAGACTTTTATTGTTTGTGAACAAGAAGACCCTAAGAAAGCCTATAACAGTGGGTTGACTTCGGCATAATTTCCCAGTCTATTTGACCTTAGAGTATTTCCTAACCCTTATTTTTTTCCTTTTTCGTTATTTTTAGGTAATGCTCTATATGCATTCCAAAGTAGTTGCACATGAAAAAGTCCAGTTCTACACACAGACAGAATCAAACCTGCTTTCCAGGGGATACCTCAATAGGCATGGAACATAGGGCAAGTTATTAAACCATGGAGTTTCCAAAACTTTATCTCTAAATGCGGACAATTACAGCTGGTCTGCAGAGCTGCGAATTCAGATGCGTAAACTAGGGCAAAGGGGGTGCTCCAGGGAGGAACTCCAAGAGGCATTCTTTTCTCGTTTCCTTGCCCACAAGGGGCAGTCTCAGTTGCTTGAGATCCATCTCTGTGAAACACATTGATCTTCAACATTTGTATATTCCAGGGTGTGGTACAAACACTCCCTTATTAGAATGATCATTGTTGTCCTGACCCAAACATGAAGATTTGTCCTTACCTCTTTGAGCAAGTCTAGGCCCAACTGGGATATCACTTTCATGAAGCCTCAGACTGCCCAATCCAAAGTTATTCCTCTCTTTCCTGAATCTTCCGTCGCACTATAAATTCTAATTTTATAGTTCTCACTATAAATGCTGCATCTCCTGGATTTCCTTATGGACTTTTAACTTTTTTAAAAAAATAAAAAATAGTTTTAAAAAAACTTTAGAAACAATTCAAAATTCCACTAAACAAAGTAATAAGAATTCAACAATAGGCACTGCACCGCATGATGTTACCCTTCACATTAGTTGTTTAGTCTACCAGCTATAAACCTGAAAAAGTGGTTAAAAAATAAAATAGAACACCAACAAGAGTTATAAGAAATTAAAAATAAAAACGATAAGAATAAAAAGAAAGAACGTTAAGCATTAGCTTCTGCTTTTAAAAGACCAAAGGAAATTGGCAATACAATTATCCAAACTATGCTGCATATATACAGAAATATATATTTTCCCTTCATTCTTTTGTCCTTTTCCTCATCCCAGTTTTTGCTTCCCTTTGAACAGATTCTTCCCCTTTGTGGGGTTTTTACAACAGTGCTCACACACTTTCCTGTGCCTCACTCTCATCTGACATGAGGCTTGGAACTGTAACAGCAAACACAGCATTTGAGAGTTGCTTGATTGACTGCTGTCTTCCATTCACTTCACCAAGATCTGTTCTGCTAAATAACTGAGCATGCTACTAAGGAACAATAGGCCTGTTGGACCACGAGATGATGGGGACTGGGCCAAGGTCAAAATTACTCAGTGAAGATGGCTTGGAGAAGCAGTAGACAGCAGAAGACTAGAGTACACGGCTGATTATGTCCAGCAGGTAAAAGAAGAACAAAGAGATCAGCACATCATGGCAATGGACTCTCCGGAGGCACCTATGAGAAGCCTTGCCCAGAGAGGATCTCCTTCCTGGTGCCTGGTTGGGTATCTTTGGGTATACACAAGGGCTCAGCCCTTGAATGAGTCACATCTAGTTAGAAAACAAGGTTTCATAGAGGCAATTATCAAAGAACTGAACCATTTCAGACACAGACATATGTGATGGTATCAGATCACAGAACCCTGTGTTCCAATCCATATTCTGCACAATCAAGCTATGTGGTCCTTCATATACAATTTGATAAAACTGAGTATAATTTCCTGGATATAATTATTCTATTTCTGTTCCTATGACAAAATAATTTATACTGTGGAACTTAATAAATGATAAAAATTGATTGCCTGGAGGTTAAAAAACTCAAATTCAAGGTGCCAGTAGATTCAAGAAGGTCGCTTCATGCTGTGACATCACTTGGTAGAATAGTGAAAAGGGGATGACTATCCTTCAACTCTGTTTCTATGGATACTTATCCCACTAATTAGGGTGGCACCTCCCAAAGTTTCCAAATTCTTAATATTGTGACTTTGGAGTTAGTTGTGACATAAGGATTTTGGATAGACTCATACACTCAAGGCACAACATGAGGCTACTTCATAACTTTGTTATGAATATTAGATAAGCTGATCTATGTCCATGTTGGAAAAGTGCTTGCATATTGGAAGTACTCAGTAGATATTACATACTACTAATTTGTATTTTAACTGTTTATTTACTAGTATACCAACTGTATCTCCTTGCTTGAACTCCCAATGAGAATTAAAACCATCTATGACAAGCCTACAGACAACATCATACTACATGGATAAAACCTGAAAGCTTTCACTTTAAAATCAGGAACAAGACAAGGGTGTCCACTGTCACCACTTCTATTCACTATTGTTCTGGAAACATTAGCCAGAGAAATCAGACATGAGAAAGAAATAAAGAAATAAGGATTAGAAAGAAAGAAGTGAAATTATTATTTAAAGATGACATGATACTCTACATAGAATATCCCAAAAACTCCACCAAGAGACTTGTAGATTTAATAACCAAATTCAGAAGCATAGCAGGATACAAAGTCAATGCTCAAATATCAATAACATTCCTACACACAAACAATGAATATACTGAGAGAAATTAAGGAAATCATGTCTTTCATAATAACATACAAAATAAAAAGAGGAATACTGAGGAATCAATCTCATAAGGAAAGTAAAAGATTTATACAGTGGAAATTATAATACTCTGAGAAAAGAGACTGAGGAGGATCTCAGGAAATGGAAAGATATTCCCTGCTCCTGATTAGGAAAAACCAACATAGTGAAAATGGCCATAATCCTAAAATTGTTACACAGATTCAAGACAATCCCGATTAAAATTACATTAGCATATCTCAAAGACCTAGAGAAAAACATTCCTAAAGTTCTTCTGGAACCAGAAGAGACCTAGAATATCAAAAGTGATCTTGGTCAACAAAGGAAAGGCAGGAAATATCATGACCCCTGACTTGAAATTACACTACAAAGCTGCTGTGATAAAATCAGCATGACAATGGGGAGAAAAGACCTGAGGATTAATGAAACAAATTAGGAAACTCAGACACAACAACAAACATACTCAGCCACCTTATCTTTGACAAAGAAGCCAAATATGTTCACTAGAAGAAAGATAGCCTCTTTAATAAATTATGCTGGAAAAATTGGCTTTCCACATGCTGAAGGCTAAAATTAGACTCATGTCTATCACCATGCTCAAAACTACAGACAAAAGGATCAAAGATTTAGATAGTAAAACCAAAACACTAAGTCTTCTGGAGGAGAAAGTAGGTGGAAATCCTAAGGACATAAAGACAGATAAAGTTCATGAACAAAAACCAAACGGCATGAAAAATACTTCAAAGAATCCACAACTGGCATCTCATTTTTTTTTTGTATTTTTTTTAAGTAAGGGTCTACAGGATGTTCAGAGTCTTACTACTAGATCCGACTCGTAGTGATCTGCCTGTTTACAGCCTCCCAAGAGCTGGGATTGCAGGTGTGTGCCACCATGCCCAGTTTCAATTTTGTCCCAGCGTGCCTTGGGTGCGGGCCTGGCACAGCAGGCCTGGGGGTTGAACTCCCAGCCCCTGCACCTACTTGCAGGTGCTTTAATCTGCTGAGGTATTTGGCCAACCATTGGGATCTCATTTCTTGAAAAGTTTTTGCACATCAAAAGAAATCACCAACAGAGTATAAACAATACTCATGATTGGGAAGAAATTATAGCCAACTATCCCTCAGACAAAGGACTTCTGTCTAGAACATATAAACAATTAAAAAAATTAGGCCCCAATATTCAACAACTCAATCTGAAAATGGGCATCTGAGATGAACATACATTTATCAGATAAAGAAATACAAAAGGCAAATAAATACATTAAAAAATGTTCATTGTCCTTAGTCAAGAAATGCAAATTGAAAGAACACTGTGATTCCATCTTACCCTAGAAAGAATGGCTATCATCAAGAAGTCAACCATGTTTATATCTGGTAATCTAAACAACTATTTTGAAGATAACATTATGAAATAAAACAACCATTGTTGAATTTCAGTTATTTTGTTTAGAGTATTCTCTCTTTCTTTTTTTCTTTCTTTCTTTCCTCCTTCCTTCCTTCCTTTCTGTCTGTCTGTCTGTCTATCTTTCTTGTTTTGCTACAAGGTATCATTATTTCCATTTTTTTAAAATTTTAAACAGTAAAAACAAAAGAGCAAAAACAAATAATGGAAGCAAAGACAGAAACAAACATACAGTACAAATGGTACAGAATTTCAAAACATGAAAAAAATAACAATGGTGTTATAAAGCAATTGTTGTCAAATTTCTTGCTCAGATTATCCAATATAGGTATGATAGATTGGTCAAACAATGACATAAAAAGAGTATTTGCAGAAGTAATAGCAGAAAACTTCCCAAGTATGAGAAAACATTCTGACATTGAGATCACTGAGGCATGTAGATCTCTAAAAAACATTAACCAAAATAAATCCATACCCAGACAGATAAGTAAGACGCCAGAAATTCAGCACAAGAACAACATACTAAAAGCTGCTAGAGAAAAGAAACAGATCTCATTTACAGGAAAGCCTGCCTGAATCACAGCAGATGTCTCAACACAAATAATCAAGTCAAGAAGAGCAAGGAGTAAAGTATTTCAAGTTCTACAAGAAAACAACTTCCAAGCCAGATTGATATACCCTGCAAAACTCTCTTTCAAAATGAATGGAGAAGAAAAATACTTCCATGACAAAGAACAACTAAAGAAATTCATGACCAAGCCAACCTTACAAAGAGTACTAAGATATTCTAGAAAGGGATTAAAATGATCACAACACTGTATCATTTTAATGTAGAATTATCACAAATATATGAGTTAGACATCACCGTATTGGTAAGTTATAAATGATGTCTTTTGTAGAATCTATTTAATCTCATAAAGAACACTTGGAAATGAGGAAGGACATGATTCTTACATTCAGGGCTGATGTTGCTGGCTCTTCTGCTCTGATGGCTGCTACTTCTGCTTCTACAGCTCAGTGCTGACCACCAGCTACTTCTGGACCCCTTATCAATTTTGTCCAGACTGCTGGTGCCCAATGTTGTTCTCTTCTACAGCAAGATGCAACTCTTTTCTACTTTTGGAGAAAAGTGGTGCCTTTGGGCCAGGCCATGACCTCTGAGCTACTGAGCACTCAGTCACGGTAACTATCTCATCAATCACCTGGACAATGACTGGAGAGTGTCAGAAGACCATCAGCTGTACATAGCTGCCTCCTGGCCTTGATCTTCACAGGCCATAGAAGTAAGAGATAGTGGGGACACTGGGAGTGCTCCATTTTACTTCATGTGATAATTTTCCATTGTTTCTCCCTCTCCGTACCAGTACTCATTGAATACTAAAGATTTAATCTCTGTGCCATGCTTAGAATTCATGTGCAGCCAGATGCATGCTGTCTTATAGGTCTTTACATCCTATCTAAAGCAAACAATGAGCTTCTTACCACCTACAAATACTCTCTGTTGGGAATCTGAACTCGCCAGGGCACCAATGACATTCAGGGGGAAAATGGTCTACTTTCATGTCTGCTATGACAATTATTCATGGCTGTCAACCTGACTGGATAGGGAGACACAGGAGATGAATAAAGCACACATGGATATGTCTGCTGCAGTGTTGATAGAAATGACTGGTATTCAGGCTATCTTAGTTACCACTCTTGTTGATGAGAAAAATAAATACCTGATGCCCAGGGTTAGAGGAGGAAAGGGTTATTTAGCTAACAGTTTGTGGAGGTTTCAGTCTATGATCAGCAGGCTGCAAGGAAGGGTGGAAAGGCACAGGGACAACCATTCATGGCAGCAGAAGGCAAACAAAGCAACAAGAGAGAAGAGAGAGTGAAGACTACCATCTTTTTGTCCTTACATTTGATGCAGGCAAGGGCAGGTGTAGCACTCACACCCTTCCATCAGCACCCAACATTGAGTACAATCAATCACACACTCTAGATTCAGCTACCTCCCCCCCAAAATTCTATGATTACACCAAGCTTTAGGGGCACATCTAAACACAAACCATAGCACAGGCCAAAAAACTGAGAAGAAATATGCCTTGAACACAGGTGACACCATCCTGGTGTATAACCCTATGAATGAAGAAGGAAATGTACTAGGCTTGCAAGCTCAGTTCCAGTTGGGTAGATGTATAGTTTGGGCTGCCATTGCCTCTGGACATCAGATTCCAGCTTCTTCCATCTTTCTACATGGCCTTGTACCACAACTCTCCAGGGAGTTCTAGGTCTTTGGGCTTGAATTTTGGCAGTATCCTCAGTTCCTCTTATTCTGCTGCTTTCAGCATCTTGGCCTGAGCAGCTACTGCACTTCTGGCTCTCCAACTGCCAGTAGCCCTTTTGGACTATATATGTCCTGTCTCTGGTCTAAAATGCCAACTTAACAAATCTCTTATACATATATATATATATATATATATATATATTTTACATATATATATATATTTACAAGTACATATACACATATGTATACAATTTGTATACATTTATATAATTTGTTTGTAATATACATATATATATTTGTATATATATATATATATATATATAAAATTGTGTTCCTCTAAAGTACTCTAAAGAGTCTATCAGACTATCATGATCCAAATGCAAAGCTTTATCTGAGCCCCTCCTTATAAGGTCAGTCTTTAAGAGCAGAAATCATGTCTCCTGAGTTTATGAGCTCATGACTAGCACCTTCTGTAATGTCTGTTGTGCTATGTAGACAAGTGCACAGTGAAAATATGTAAGAGAAAGTGCAGAAAGGAGGAATGGAAGGAGAAAAGGAAAGCTGTTTGGCTCAGCCTTGCCCAGATCAACTCTCTGGGAGCAGTAGAACTTTAGTTAGGTCTGGAAGAATGATTATCCTTAGGATACATGGTTATTCTTGTGCTTCATCTGCATCTTTGTACATCCAAAGAATAGAAGGAAATTACATCTTTGAGTTGAACAAATTTTTCATTGACATTTGTGCTTGTGGGCAATTCTGCTCCAGTTATCTCCCTTGTGGCTTATAGCATATTAAGCTGCTAAATGCTATTTATATCAACAATGCGTCTACAGCCTCCAAGTAACTGTGGCTGCAGGCATGGGAACAAAACTTCACTGGAAACAAGTTTCAGTTCACGAAATGCAAGCTTGACTTGGGGATTCATTCATTTATTAATTCAAAAATTATTTAGTGAGCATTAGTGAGTGTGATACAGACAATATATTAGGCACTGAGATGCATGACTGAACAGGTATAAGGTTGTCCTTCAACTATCTTTGTGTTTGAAATAGAATATGAAAATGCTTTTTAGGGGAGACAGGGACATACAGCAGAAACACCCAGGAAAGCAGGAAAATAAACACTGAGATACATGATGAAGGCAGAATGCAGTCAAGAAGAGTTGCCATATATATATATATATATATATATATGTGTGTGTGTGTCATATATATACTTGTAATATATATGTACTTGTAACTATCTTATATGTTATATATATATGACATATAAGATAGTTATACTATTAATTATTATTAGCTCATTGAAGGGAAAGGTATATGTGCATATTGGCTGATTAATTTTCAATGCCTATATCTGGCAATATGAATGACTACTTTGAAGATAACAGTTTGCAATGTACTAACCATTGTTACTCTCTTACAAACTTGTTTTGAAATTTTATACCATGGCTTTTCTCATTTACTTTTCTTTACTTTAAAATAAGAAGTAAAAAAGAAGAAAGACATCTATGGAACATTTACCTTGGACTTGACATTGATAATGTGGTCCTAAGAAGACACTGCCTCCATTTCATAGTTGAAAAAGTAGAGCATTGGGGAGATTAAGACTCTTGCCAGTCAACCAGTATAAAATCAAGTCCAACGATCAGATCTCATTGGTTCTAAATGTCATGCCTATAAGGACCAGGAACTTTGTCTTCAGTGACTTGGGAGAAAGGTTGTTATACTGACTGAGGTCAAAGATGCAAAAGCAAGTGCAGACCTACCTCAGGGTTTTTATCATAAATGGAGGCTGAATTTTATCAAATGGGTAAAATTTGTCTATTTGCATTCATTAATCATATGGTTTTAGTCCTTGTTTCAATTTGTAAAGTGAATGACATTTATTGATTTGCATATATAACCGGCCCTAAATCTCTGGAATGACTCCTACTTGGTCATGATGTATGATCTTTTTCACGATTTGCTGCCTTGTCTTTGCCAGTATGTTATTAATAATTTTTACATCTATGTTCATTAAAGATATTTGTTTGTAATTTTCCTCTTGGTTGGGTCTTCTTCTGGTTTTAGAATGAAATTAATGGAGAATTTGTGGTAGAGCTCCTCTAAAATTCTTGTAGAATTTGGCAGTGAGTCTGCCAGGGCCTGAGCTTCTCTTAGTTGGTAGCTTTTTTAAAATCATTTCTTCAATTTCAGAAACTGATATTAGCTTACTTAATTTTTTATCATTTTCAGTCTTGGTAGTTCGTATGTATCTAGAAATTCATCCATTTCTTCTGCATACGCCCATTGTTAGAGTGGAGGTTCGCAAAGTTACCTATAATATTCTGGGTTTTCACATAATACATTGTGATTACAATTTTCAAATTTCTAATTGTACAGATTTGGGTCTTTTCTTTATATAAGATTGACTGTGGGTTTCTTATTTTGGCCAACCTTTCAAAGAATGAACTGTTCATTGAATTAACACATTAGTTAACTTTTGGTGAATAAAATCCTCACAAGCCTAGGTACAACCAGCACACAATTATTGTTTCACAATTCCTATGAATCAGAAGTCAAAGTGCAGCATCCTGATCACAACATGCAAAAGAGAAAGTTGTATGGTGAGCTAGGCTTCTGTGGTGCGCTCACAGAATGGGGCCATTGCCTTCTTGCTGAACTCTTGTAGATGAGAACAGGAAGATGCAGCAGGCATGGATGCTAAGAAGCAGGTATCATGGGGCTGCATTAGAATTTTTCTGCCACTTTCTGACCCTTGGAATCCCAGTCTTGCCACATGTGAAATACATCCCACTTTCTCCCAAGGTCTCTATTTAAAGTTCAGAACTTTATTTTGAACATCAAACCTATGTACTGGTATGTTTCTTTAGGTACAGAGTCTCATTGATCTAAAAATCTAAAGAGGCAAGTTATCTGCTCACGATACACTCAACCCCCAATACAGGAATAAGAAAACAGCTAAGGACCTTTCCATTTTCAAAGGCAGCAGTAGAGAAGGTGTTGGGCCCAGTGGTGCACACCTACAATCTCAGCTATTCTGGAGGCTGATGCAAGTGGATACTAAGTTCAAGGCCAGCTTTTGAACAATAGACCCTATCTCAAAATAGAAAATGATAAGGAGTGGGGAGGCAGCTCAGGAGTAGCGGAGTTGTACTCTTAGTAAGCAGAAAAGGTTGGAGAGAAACAAGTGAAAGCTTCACAGGAATCACTGCTCCACAGTAACCCTAAAGTTCAGCTAGCCAAATATGTCCAACATTGTGGATTATCTTTCAAAGTCTTGGAATAAGTTTTCCTACCTCTGGGCTTTTGGTTCTGCTCCAAATCTTGAAAATTAGTGTGACTTGCTCCTGAGCGTTTATAACATCCAGCTTCATGACAGTCAAAGTTTGGAGACTGATAGTCTCCTGTTTGAGCTTATTGCTAAAACTCAGTTCACACTGGAAATGGTTTTTGCTGCAATAACTTTCTCAATAACTTTGTAGATCTTACATGGTGCATTCCTTTAGGCTACAGCACTTTTTTTTAGATAAATTCTTTTCCATCTTACGTTCCTTCTGAGATAGCAGAGGGATGATATTATTAATCTTTCTGGAGGCTTTATGGTTTGATTGAGAGATTCTGGGAAACATAATCTTATCCTCTTTCAAGTACTCTTTCTGTGACAGAATGCTACTACAATCCTTTGATCTTTGTGAAGTTTTAACAAAAGATAGCACACTAATTCCCTTGGGCTTTCCTTTAGGCCACACTATTCTGACAGTGCTCAGAAGCTGTCTCATAGTTTGGAGGTGAGTCTTGTGCCACCTCAACAAGTGGGAATTTGTCAAAAGCAGTAATTTCTGATTGATTTTTGTTGAGCCATTTTTCCTCAATACATATCTCTCTTTTCACATTTTATCATAAGCAATAGAAGAAAAAAACTAGGTCAAACCTTGAATGCTGCTTGGAAATCTCCTTAGCTAAGAGTTCATCACTTAGATGCTCTGTTTCCCTCATGAAGGCAGGTAGCAGTTTCCTCAAGTTTTCTGCTATGATGTAATAGGAATGTCCCTTCATCTGGTTTCCAATAAGATTACCAGCTACCTTTGAGTTCCGGTGGTGGCATCTTTGCAGTGCAAATTGTCCTATAAACATATCGAGATTTCTCTGTAACTTTCAGGAGCTTTCCAGTATTTGTCCACTGCCAAGTTCCAAGGTCTTCTCACAAGTTTAAGTGTATGTTTAACAACGCCCATTTCCAGGTTCCAAAACCTATATAGATATTCTTTGTTTAATGTTCTACCTATTTAAAGTCTAGTCTTTGCTTAGACTTGTAATAGAGGCTTGTTGTTCTGTTAGCAAATATAGTGTGTGCATAATGAAGGTAAAATAATTAAGCCAATCATGGTTCCTAGACTTAGAATGAAGAGTCTTCAAAAATTTAATATAGGGGAAAGCAATTTATTTCTATCCAACTATGGAGTCTTTATTCAGCTAGAATTCAGTTTGGAAACAAATATTTTCTAGAAACAACAAAAATATAAAGCATTCAGGTGTAAAGGCAGACCGTGAAGTGGGTAAATCTCAATGTTGCTTGCAGTTAAATTCCAAAGCCTAGGGTGAGAGACCAGTAAATAGAGTTCACAAAGCAGGGCAGCATAAGAGCTGAGTTTTGGCCTGCTTTCTGCTTGCTACTCTATTTAAGAACCTAAGAGATTCAACAGAGGAGTTGAGATCATTGATTTGTGATGATGCCTGGACACCTACCTTTCACAGGTGTCCAGCCTTCTCAGACCAAACCATCTCTACTGGTCAATTTGAGAAACCATGCAAGGCCCTAATCTTTGACATACCAATTGAGCATGAACAAGGAGAGATTATAATGGTTCAGAACAAAGTTAGATCAAATCTATCCAACCAAGCAACAGTGACAGCAGTCTAATTAAAGGCTGCTTAGAGAGAAGAGTTACAGCTTTCTGGGAAGCACAGGAGTTAGGAGTGCACACTGACAGGTTCGTGGGCTACAAGGATGGAGAGAGATGAGGCCCTCACAGAACCGCCTCAGTTCCTGCTTCTGACCCAAATCCACATTGGCAGGCTGTGGACCACAGTAGCCTGCTGCCTTTAGTAATGCTATTTCTACTGCTGCTTTTAACTCACCGGGTACAGTGTCATCACAGAGAGGGAGAAAGAACAAGAAGCTGAAAATATCCTCTTAGAACCTCATCAGCACTGATCAGGACAGATATTTTTAGTAAGTGGCTGTCTGTCAAATCTGAAGCACGTGGCATGCCACTTTAATGATCTGTGAGTTTGCAAGTCCTCAAAAAGTGACAGCTGCAGATGACAATTTAGGAGGTTCCACCAGGCAAGCAGAACACTGATCACATCTATTGGCAGAAGCCATAATCAAAGCAAAGAGTTAGTGGAGACGTTGAGTTTAAAATGCTTCTCCAAAAGCTCTTTGTGGCCAGGCATTTTCAGTGTTAATCTTTAAGAGTCCTATTAGGCGAGTCAGGCTAAGGTCTTCAAGAGCTGTCATGCTTTCACTGTTTACTACATTGGAAATATTTTTCTTTGTTGCAAATGTGTGATGTAATAACACCTTTTTTCTGTATTTTACGTAAGGTTCTTTTTTTTTTTTTTGGTGGAACCAGGGATTGAACTCAGGCCCTTGCGCTTGCCAGGGAAGTGCTTATTCCACTGAGCCATCTCCCCGGCCCCATTTATGGAAGGTTCTACAGGGTATTCAGGGTCACAGTGCTAGATCGGACTCATAGTGATCCAACTGTTTACAGCCTCCCAAGTGCTGGGATTACAGGCATGCACCACCACGCCCAGTCTCATTCACCATTTCAGCATGCCGAGGGGCAGGGACAGCATGAATAAATAGGTAAAACGTGAATTGCCATACATTACATTCTCTGTGAAATTTTAAATAGAAGTTCTTGGTTCATCTGTATTTAGCTGTCATTGGCAGACCACAGAAGGAACCAAGGGAGACACCCGTTCCTCTTTGGCCAGCTCCATGCCACACTGCCCATGTGCCTGTTCAGCAGAGCCTTAGAGCAAGGACATCTTTTGCCTTTTATCCATGTCACCCATGAAGATATTTGGAGGACTATCCATGGAGAATCTGTCTGTGGCTGCTTCTTTTTGTGAGTGTATAGCTGAGCTCGTCCTTCGTAAAGGCTGCCGGAAGGAGTGAGAAGTTCTGGAAACATCTCTGTTGCCCTAAAAGGCATCACAGTGAAGCCAGAATTATAACAGCACCTTTGCAGAAATGTATATGAGCTTATTTTGCCTTTTACCCCCGTCTTCAACAGAATAACTGCTCATTTGTGCTTCGATTTTTATTATCTTTGGATCTTCAATTTGCTCGCCATGTCAATTGTTTTCAGATCTGACCACCTTCCTCTAACTTCAAACACACCCTTGCCTTGCCATGAGATGAACCTTGGCCTCCGAGAACCTTGGCCTCCCCACCACCCTCTGCAACCCCCTCGAGCTAAATTCTTTTTGGAATTTCCATTATTGATTCATTACTCTGCACCTCTGGCAAGTCACTTTAAGATAAAATCAACATCCTACCTGCATAAAATGAGTCTGCTTTCAAACTCATCAATACAGTAGGCTTATTCACAATGGAGCTAAAGTTACATAACCTTTTCAACAATAAAATTGTTTATGCATTGGAAATATGCAATTATTTTCATGAAAAAATAGGAATGACAGTCTGTCCTGTTATTCTCAAAACTCCTGGGAATGTCTGAAATATTAGGTAAGCACTCTAAACATAAATTTATATTAAAATACGATGAACAGAAATGCTACAGAGCACTTTTACTAGTGCTCAGCTTGCAGACTGAATGTAGATGCTGAGAATTCCCCAGGCTCTAACGTGAATCAGTTGACCTGAAGATACTTATGCTTTCCTGGTGGAAATTTGGGATCTACTTCATTATCTACTTCCTTTGGCTTCTCAGGGCTTCAGCACAAACACTAAGATTTTTCTTCTGCCAAATTTATGAGTTAGAGAATCTTTTTCAGGGTACTATATCTAACTGTTTCCTACAAAACACATACTGAACTTTCATTCTGGGTAGACAGAAAACCTCTCTCTCCGACATCTTGATTCTGCCTTAGACTTACATTTCTTAGCTCAAAGAAGAACACTCAAGTGCAACGTTTGGAGACAGTGAGTCTGATATGGACACCTGGTAGCTATATCATAAGCAAATTATTAACCAATCAGCAGCTCTGGTAATTGTGTTATCCCAATCCCTTCATCTTAGAGACTTTACCCAATTAGTCTTAACCAAGCTTAACCTCTTTCTGAGCCTCAATGTTACCTTAAAACTTATCTTTTACTCTATCCCAACCTTAATTTTTCCCTTTTTATACCTGTTTTTTGGCAATCCACAGATTGGAATTCCTCTGATATTTTTCCCAATCTGTCTCTACAGCTCCAGTACCAGAATATCACCATTCTATTAGGAAACACAGATTTCCATTTGGTTTCCCTTTAGTTCTCCTTGTTTCAGGCAGCTTCAGGAAAATTTTTTTACCCTACACAAAGGCTACTCTTAGCCAGTATTTCTCCATGAATCCACCCCCAAAAAACACAAACAACAGGTCTTTGTCTTCAGCCTGTTACAATGACATAATTGCCTTTCTCTAAAGAAAAGCACCTGTTATTTCTCATCTACTTTAATAATCCAAGTTTTTAAATATGTACTTGAAAATAAAATTTCAACCTGAGCCATTCTAAGAACCTAATGATTGCATCAATGGTTTCAGAAGAATAATAACTAGAAGATAAAGGAAAAGCTGTCAGTTAGAAAGGAGCCAGTGTAGCTATGCAAACAATGAGGGAAATTCCACTCTTCTGGTAAATGGCTCTTTAATACTGTATCTCTTCAATTATGTTGCTTCCTCTGCTCTCAAAATTAATTCTTTCCACAACTGTGATTACACACTGAATTGGATAAATGCAACAGCTGGGTTCAATGTTGACCTCAGGAGGAAATTTGATTCAGCTCTCATCCAACTGGGTTTGCAACCAGAACCATGGAAAGCATTAAGTTCATGAACCAAGGCATGATTCCATCTCTTCAATCGGACATTCCACTGTATCAGACCAGTAATAGTTTCTACAGATGCTTTTGTGCATAATTTTGCATATGCTCTTCCCTTAAGTACGTTTTGCCATTCCTGATCTCATTGTATATTTGCTTTGTTATGTTTTTGACCTACTGACAAGGCACTGCACTGCCCCAAGCATCCAGCAGAAGGTCACTTCTCATTTACTCATCAAGCCACCCTGATTTCATGTTCCCTGAGACCTGGCCCAACTTTCCTGTCCCAGAAGAAGTGGCCTGTTCACTCGTCACTAGAGTGAGAGCCTCCTGAGGTCACAGACTCATTGGTATATTTCAGCTTTGAAACAGCATCCCAAGAAACACTGGCCCAGCACATGAGTGGAGGATGTGTTTGGTAGGCATCTGTCTGACACATTCGTGCCCCTTTTTACTCTTCTAGTAAGTTACTTATGAACAGTTTTTTAAGGGTAATGTCTTTGCTTGGGATGGTATAGCCGAATGCCCCATTTTAAGTAGCTGATCAACAACTGAAACTTAGTTTTCAGTTCTGGAGACTGGTCAGGTGCTGATGAAAGGTTCCCTCCAAGTTACTGACAGCTGGCCTCCCCTTCTATTGTCACAAGACAGAAAAGAAGCGAGGCTCTGGTCCCTCTTTACACAGAAGGATGAAGGCTCCATCATCGTGACTCTGAAGGACTCACTTCCGAGCACCACGATATTGCAGGCTGGAATATGGACCCACAAATCCTGGGAAGGCAAAGACTTGCAGTCCATAAGAGGTAGGGTTTCTATTGCACACAAATGTGGTCACCTGAGAAGGGGATTGATCACAGTAATGGTAGAAGTGCTGAGTCAAGTATGCTCTGAGTGACGGAGACACTGAAGGGAAGTACACTTTTTCATATTTGTCAGAGAAAACACTCAACTTTCATGACCTTTCTGATTACTGCTTTCTTCACCCAATTGTACTCCCTTTTATCTCTAGCACTTTTTCTTCAGTCTTTTAAGATTAAGGGCCAACCACATAGCTCAGTGGATTAAAGCACCTCCAAGCAGGCGCAGGGGCCGGAGGTTCGATCCCTGGGCATGCCGTGCCATCTGCGCCCCCAGGGCGTGCTGAGATGACAATTGAGACTGGGTGTGGTGGCGCATACCTGTAAACCCAGCTCTTGCGAGGCTGTAAACAGACAGATCACATGAGTCTGATCTAGTAGTGAGACCCTGAATACCCTGTGGACCCTTCCCTAAAATATAAAAGAAAAAAAAAACTTTCCAGATTTGTCTATATTTAACTGTGTTTTCTCATGTCAACAATACTACATTAAGGCAAAATTAAGACATCCCATTAATTCTTTAATGAGAGGTAAGAATATTGGTAGGTATTTGGACCCATATATGTCAGAGCCTAGAGGTCTTTTTTAATGGATTGCTGGAAGAGATTCTGACTCAGCATGAACATTTTGGAAAGGCTGAGATTTTTTAGAAACATGACACTCAATGAATTTTTCCAGTGTCCTATAAGGATAGAATAAGCATCAATATAAGGAAACTGTCTTTGTCTTAGATAAAAAAAAAATAGGGTAACTCTGCAGCTGGAAGGGAAAAAATGCCTAATACAAATTCAGATTTTTCCATTGTCCATTGTGGAACAGGACAGCACTACACAAGTCCTCCTAGCTGAGCCACAGCTGGTCTTCTTGCAAAGCCTGGGAAGTCTTTGTTTTTCATATTGCAGAAAGCAGCCGATGAATGCCCAGCATTCATCTTGAGCAATTGCTATTGGTAAGCACTGAACATCATAAAATGTTATTGTTTATGAAACTGGTTTTTCAAGTAAGAAGTCTCACTGTGGAGGAGAGCGCTCTTGCTTCAGAAGAATAGGAGCTTCCGAGAGTGTTGGTTGGATGGGTGGTTGTGAGTGGAGTCCCCTGTAGGTGAAATCCTTACATTGTCCAAGAGGAGGACATGGCCCTTGTATATTCCCATGATACTTGCAAACTACAGGTGACAGATTTTAAACGGATTGTGCTGTGGATGCTTCATTTCTGAACATTCTGCTCTCTGCAAAAGGTCATACAGGGTGATTTCAAGAGATATTTTCATGCCTGCAAAGTTTCTTTCTGAAAAATAGGTACATTGTCCTGATTTCTCTTTACCTTAGCAATGAAAAGGAATCTATGCACTGAGTTGTGGCCAAAAGGCAGCCCCATCAAGGCTTGTTGTTTTTAAAGGTACAGTAGAATAGTTCAAAGATTCCAGGTAATTTCTAGACTTCAAACTAAGTGGAGTGTAACAGTATAGTTATTCTTACATCCAAATCAAGATAGTCAACTTATAAAATTATAAAGCACTAAAGTAAAATTTTGGGAAATAAGGTATTTGGGAAATTTTTCAGTCCTTTAATCCTAATCTTACATAGGCAGAAACCAAGGTTACCGAGAGGTTCATGATAAGAAGAAACATTTTTTAATACTAAATGACCATGATTTTTCTCTGACCTGTGATATATTAAATTCTGGATGATCACCACATACATACGCATAAGTTAGTTAGATATATCACTTGAAGGATAACAGCCATATTTGAAGACAAGAATCAGAGCTCCCAGCACAAGTGAAAGCACTGTCACATGTGACACATCTGTAAAACAATCCTACCCCCATAAGTTCTCTGTTTAGAGAACTGTGACTGAAACATTTTGACCTCCACATTTAGTCTTTATATTTTTCACTGTCTTAAATAAAAGAAATTACCATCTGAAGAAAGCCTCCATCCAAAAAGAAAAACTGCACATCATGGCCCACACAGTATTAGGTATTTTTAATTTTTATCTCTTGGGTCGTGGTCATCCATTATTCCTGGGAGATCACTGCGCATTTCTCTTCCTGTGCCTATTCATCAGTGTCCTCCTAGGAAAGGGAGTCTCCCGGTGTAGAGGACATTATCTATTGGCTTTCAGCAACTGCTTGCACTTCCTGTTATATATTGCAGCAATTACCAGTGGGGAAAACAATTTAACCCTGGCTCTCTTGTGATAGGGTTGTGCGTGTCATTGGTCTTCTGTCAACAAGATGCACTTATTCAAGATCTGTTAGGAGGAAGGAATGAGGCTGTGCTGCCAAAGTCCCAACAGATGTCACTGTTTGAGGAGCCAGAACTCCATGCTCCAGTGTCCTGTCACTAGCTGTGGACGTGAGGTGACTGACTGATGTGGCAACAGCTGGGGTCTGGTGTCTGGTTTTCAGCCACAGAAATTCGTTCTTGAGATCAATAATTCGATAGGATAGCTGATTTGCATTCCTCTGTGGCTCTTCTAATTATTTTGTCATTACCTAATTTCTTGTGTTACATCCCTTTCTTCAAGAAAATACAGAATTGTTTTTCTTTCCTACACTAATTCTGAGTGCAGTAACCATTTAAAAGAAAAATCTTCCAGCAACTGAAATGTTTTTTTCTGGTGTTTTCTCCATCTAAAGCAGGAGATTGGAAAAGGCAAGAGGTGAATATTATCTCTGGCTCCCATGTGGGGACTGGGATTGTCCAAAGTAAGGACCTCGAGTTGGACCTGTAGTGAAAACAACTCTAGTTGTTTGTTGCCTCCTGACTCTTAGAAGAGACTCCTGACCTTCATGAGGCCCTGAGGAAAAGTGCAGCTCCCACCTTGTTTTGTGCATGTGCCTGTGCTCTCCATTCAGTAGCCACATGAACTTCTTTCAGGGCCTCAAAGCACCCTGCTCTCCTCCACTTCAGGGAATCTGTGAATGATGTGACCTTTCACCAAAATACTCACCTGCCTTGGCCAACCCCCACTTCTGCCTCCCTCAGGGTCCTTCCCCCCTACACAGTGCTTTCCCTGCTTCATTCCTCTTTGCTTCTCTGATTTCATCTAGAAATTCCTCAAAAGCTTCTTCCCTTAATCTCAGAGGCCAGCTAAGAATCTTTTATTCTATACTCCATAACCCTTTACCCAGCTTGTAAGTGAATTTAGGGAATTATTTGATGACAACCTTTGATCCTTCAGAACGTAAGCCTAAGGGCCAGAGAGACAGCTCAGCATACTGGCCTGCTCAGGCAGCCACAGGGACCAGGTTCAATCCCCAGCACCACAGGCCACGCTGGCTCTGCCCCCGCGCATGCTGAGCTGGCCACTGAGACTGGGCATGGTGGGGCACGCCTGTAATCCAAGTGCTGAGGAGGCTGAAAACAGGAGGATTATTATGAATCTGTGTTGTGAGACCCTATACCAAATACATTTAAAAAAAAAGAACACAATCCTAATAGAGACAATTAGTTAATTTGTTGGGAAGTAAATTTTCAACATCCATTGCTTCTTTAAAATATATATATATATTTTAAGGGTCCAGGGAGATGACTCAGTAGGATAAGTGCTTGACTGGCAAATGCAAGGATCTGAGTTCAATCC